>PYUH01000044.1:19943-99991 GCA_016808085.1 Suaeda aralocaspica | reverse complement strand
TTTTTTTTTTTTTTTTTTTTTTTTTTTTTTTTTTTTTTTTTTTTTGTAAAATCCTTTGCAGATAAAGCCATAGTAATTTGTACAACACTTCACAGACTGAACATCCCTGTTTTCGGAAAAGGTGTTTAGAGAATTCAGCAATTCTTGTAAGTATTAATTTCTGTCATTGCAATATATCATTGCTGCTAGAATGCAAAATGTTTAGGGATCTTGCGAAATTTAAAGAAGTCACTTCAATGATATAGTTAGAAATTTTTTATTAACATATTACTATATTAGTGACTTGGTTTGTTTAGAGGCTACAACATTAGTTTTTCCAAGAGTGGCTTTCTTCTTTTCAGTTTTCTTTAGTACAAGCTATTCTTTCTTAAAAATGCTTATATTCATCATTTATCGTTCATACTAGATTGCCTTTTCTTTTTTTTTCTTTCTGGGATTGGGATATAGTTACCGGTGTAGAGCACTTGGAGAATCAATGTACCAAATATTCGTGGACCTTTGTAGACAAAATAATGTACCCAAGCGCAGGTTTGGTAGCTGATAATGAATAATGGTAATACAAATTCAATAAACAGAAAAACTTAAAAAAAAAAAAAAAAAAGAAAATTAACAAAATTAAACTCACTTTTGGCTCGATAGCTTTTATAATACCTAGCTTTTGATAATTTTACAACAAACCCACATAGAAGTTATAACTACCATCTTTTGAAATTTTACTTTTGTCATTTTAAAGGGTTTTCTATTATTATTTTTTAAATTAAATTTTATAAAGGCCAAATTGTTATAAACTACCTTATAAAACTCAAAAGTTGAAAATAACTACCTTTTTAAAAAAATATTTGGAGGAAAATTTATATGGATGACCAAATGCAATGATTTTTTTTAGTTCATGTAGCCAACCCCAATATTTGAGATTAAGGCTTTGATTGATTGGTTTTAAAAAAATTATTTACTGAACTACCTTTAGCCATAATTATTTCAATTTACTAAACTACCTTTTAAAATAACTTATTTTGGTCTTCTCGCACTACCTTTAGCCATAATTTTTTCAATTTTCGAGTTTGATTTCACTTTTTTCCTCTTGAATTTCACTTTATTGGATGTGGGTCCCACTATTTTTATTAAACTACATTAGGATAAAGTAAAATCACAATTAGAAAAATGAATAAATTTCGGCTAAATGTAGTCCCAAATGACCAAAACAAATTTACAAGGTAATTTAGTAAATTGGCTCTTTTAAAAGGTAGTTATTTTCAAATTTTTTATTTTATAATGTAGTTTATGACAAATTTGCCTTTATTAAAGGGTTTTTCTAAGGTGTACATATGAGTTTTTGCGTTTTCTAAATTGTACCCAATGTTTTTTGAAATTCTGAGGTATATCCTTAAACTCACCTAATTTTCTAAGTTGTGCCATTTTAACTTAAATTTCCATTGAAAATTTTTGTTGTTTTTATTTTAATTAATTCTTTTATTGTAATAAATGTTCAAAATATTTAGATTTATCACTTAGGAAACTTCAAAAGAGTATGATTAAAGGAAACTAACCAAATTTGTAACATGAAATTCCCTAAAAGAGGCACAACTTAATAATATTGGTTAGCTCAAGGGTACTACTAAGAATTTTGAAAAACATTGGGTACAATTTACAAAATGCAAAAACTCGTGTACACCTTAGGAAAACCCAAATTAAAATTAAAAAACCACCACCCCAGCCAATTTGAATCATCACCACTCAATCCCATTTGAACTTTGACCCACCCTCACCACCACCCCGTGTGCCTGTTTCGAACATCACCCACCTTGCCCAAATCGAAAAATGACCCACCCCACCCCACCCCACCCAAACCAAACCGCCACCGCAAGCTGTAGTCCGCAAGACCACCAACCCAAATCAATCCAAAAAACTAAAAAACAAAAAACACAAATCAACCATTTTTTTTAATTGTATTTTTTTTATTAAACCATGAAATTAACTAGTATAAAGATTAAAGTTGTGGAGATGGCAAGGGAGGAAGATGTCAGCAAGGCGAGGGAGTAAGAAGATGACGGCGAGGTTGAAGGGAGGAAGAGTAGGTATGAAGAAGATGGTGGTGATGGTGAGGGAGGAAAATAGACAAAGGCCAAAGGGAGGAAGCGACGTGGCAATTGGAGGGAGGAAGAGATGGTGTTTGGGTGGTACCATGGCAATTAGGAGGGATGGAGATGAGAGAGTCGGGAAGGAGATGGATGTGTTGGTAAATAGTACAAGAAAGAGGAGAGAAAAGTGGATCACCCAAAGATTGGTTTATTTTTGTCAACTTTTCCAAATAAAATATAATAATTGGAGATTAGTTCGCATTACAATGGAGACTATTTTGTTGTTTTCCTTGCTAAGTTAACTTGAAATTGATTCTATTACAGCCATTTATTACCGGCTACCAAATTGGTCGTAAGTGCTTGTATGGGTACAGTTGTGAAGTGTTAGCACTTAGCATTACATACATTTGAGACGTAAGGCTCTGTTAAATTTCATCAAAATTTCATTAGTTGATCAGTAGATCAAGTTCATTAGTGCATTCCGGCATTGGTTGAGGAACCTTTGTCCTAAAATGCACTGTGCGCAAGCGATGGCATTGTGAACGTTTTGGTGTTGTTGTTGTATTGTATGTGTGTATGTTTGGGTGTGTTTGTTTATTTGCTGCTAATGATATGTTGATAAATTAAAATTTTAGGTGTTTGAGGCATTTGCTGAGCATGTTTAGTCAATTGGTGAGCTGAAACATAAGATGACTATGGCAGTATGGTCATGGTAAGCAAATTTGTGCTCTTCTATTTTGTATCTATAATGATATTGGATTCTTTTTATTTTACTACCCATGTATGTGGCCTAAATTGTCTGATAGTGGTCAAAATTCACGAGTGCCTCTTTTTACTGTTTCTTTTGTCCAAAATTTGGGACTTTTCTGATTTAGGTTTTGGTCATTGGTCAAATATCGACAGTGGTATAGCTTATGTAATAATTAACATTTAGGAGGCGTAACTCAAGTACTTGAAGCAAAAGCTGAAATCATATCATCTTATTGTTTAACAACAAATCAACAATGTTAAAGACAATTGTTCTGCTATGCGTTACGAATTTCTCTATTCTTGTATCTCTTACACCACAATGACTTATTGCCTACTTTAAAATGTGTCTGGTCTTGATCTCCCAAAATTATTGCTGGAATGGAGCATCTATTGAATACCACCTTCCCAAACAAAGGTGCTCGCCAACGGTGGGGTTGATGCACATAAATCTTTTCAATGCAATCTCCAAAAGCCCTGTTAACATAAAAATAAACAAAAAAATGGAAGTTAATTGCACGAACATTTGTGATGGGCTGATAGGAGATTTTGTCTTCTTAAACATTCATAAGAAGTATTGATTCTATATAATTATAGTTCTAGTAAAATACATGGATTTGTTATATAGCCAGATCTCCAGGATGTGATTACTGGTTTTAGATGCAGAAAATTGTACATTAAATGATTCAGAAAAACCCCGTAGGATCTAGCAATTGAAGGAATTTACGAATACATACCCTGCAAAGAAATTGCGGATCTGCTGGCTTGTTACAGGATGTCCTCTTGAGAAAGTGATATAAATGGTTCGATCATCTTCGGTTCCTCTCTCAAGCTTTGGTTCCCATGGCTGAGCATTGGGATTCAATGCGCTGATTTTCTCCATATCTTTGATATATTAATGAGAGATGTGATGGGATCGAAATAAACACGAAAAGAAAGAGGTGGGAGAATTGCTATTGAGACTTAATGATCTGCTCTTTTGACCGAGTTAGGCGGATGCAAAGAATAGTGAATTTATAATGTGAGTGGGAGGGCTCTTATAGAGAAGTAGGGTAGTGTAGAATATTCGTATGAACGCCTTCCTCTATTTGATATACTACTTTTTTTTACCCTTTTTTTATAATTCCCCCACTACTTTCTTCCCTTTGCCTCAATGATAATGAGAAGTTTAAACAAGATGAGAAAAGATGATAATATCCCCATTGGAAAAATCTCTTGGGGTTTGATTTCTTGCCTTTTTGGTCATTGATATTTCTTTCTATTTATATCTTTTGTGATATTTACCATAAATGTTATGTAAACATGTTCAATGTAACTACTAGTCTAGTATCTCCTTCTTTAGCTAATTGCAAGGATAGAGCTATGCTACATATTTTTAAAAGCTAATAAATCACAATATAACAACTTAACAAGAAGTGTTGGAAAATAGCTGGAGTTTATGTGATATTGGAACCTCAAACATTTGTAAGAACCATTATTAATATTTAGTGGAGGTAAACAATTGATATGATTAATTGAACATCTTATCTACTTGCTACCTGGAGAATCACTTTCTTAAGTCATTTCTTAAGGAAATTTTAATAAACCTCAAGACTAGAAGAATGGTTTTTGTGATCTTCCTTTGAAATCATTATCTAAAAGTCTATTTTTTGATGCAGCTACTTGTAATTTCTTTGCATATGAACTGCTTTTTCAATCACTACGTTTACATGAAACTCTATTACCAAACAATAAGCTGTGACAAATTTATACAAAAACCCTTATGCATTACAATTATCTGCTTGTTAAAGATTGGAAACGCAAATAAATAACTCCGCTAGCTTCCAATCAATCACTCAGTATCATCTTAAATAATATGACGCGAACTCATAATGGATTAGTGAACTTTTAAGATCAATTGAATATGTTCTCGGATTCTATCAGCAAACCGTCTCCGGATTTGCATTTCTTTGAAGACCAAGTCATCACTCTTGATTTATGTTCCCTTCCTGATTCAAATCTTCATTTTTTTTTTATTGTAATATCTGTGATCTTCTGTGTACCTGGAACTCCATTCCCCCCCTTCCCAAATGCTGGATAACGCCCAAAATGTTCGTAGTCCGCCATTGCCAACCTCTACCTTCAAGTTTTTTAGTTAGTAATGCCTTAGATCTTCTTGTATATATTGTAAAATAGTTGATGATTGGAAGGATAGCTGTTTAGCACACTGTCTTGTGGTGCATTGGTACTTAACTCCATTAAGCCTTCCTTAAGTGATGACTTCTATTGTAGTATCATGTAGGATTGTTGAACAAGTGAGTCTACCTAATGTTTTTTTCTTGGTCTTGTCCATGATAAAATTTGCTAGCTATAAGATAGTTCCTTCATTTTTTTGTTGTAACATACGGATTTCTACTGTTCATATGTGACAATTCAATTATTAGTGATTATTTGCACATACGGAAAAACTGGGAACTTTGTAAGATCCAAGTCACTATATATATTCATATTATTAGTCTTTGATAACTATTACATATAAGATGGTGAAATTCCTGTTTTAGAAGATGTGAAAGTCAAAATGTAATAATGAAATTAAATGGAGGAAATATAACATTTGAGTTTTCGTGAACATCGTGGAAGATGCTTGGTTGATTGTTTATTTTCTAGAGGAAATTTGGCTAAATCAGTGAATGTCTTTTGTTTTAATAGATGCAAATTCATGGAGTATGGAGTATTACTTTGGCATTCGGCATTACTTTATTGTATATGTCGTATACCTTGGTATATGAGAAAATATAGATATTGTTTAATTGCGGACAAAGTTTCCCAAATTTACCAGAAGAAGACTGGGGAAGTGGGTGAGAGTGAAGAAAGGAAACCTAGATGTGACATTATATAGACTGATTGGTGAAGGAGTTGGACCATGTCGACATGCTTTTAAGCTAACTTGTGTATTTTTGAATATAAAGGGCATGGTTGGATTGAGGTTAATGCATTAAGGGGGCAATATAAGTCAGACTTGACAAAATAAAGGTAAATGGTGATAATGATAATGAGGATTATGTTTTTTTAATGGAGGTAAGCTAGTGGAGATACGAGGAAGAGAAGGTGATGGGGGAAGATTTTTGCCATCATCATGGGGTTAATTACCCAGCACCCCCATTGGGTACCAATTACCCCCCAAATGAGGGTAATTATTCCCCTTTTTCCCACATCACACCATCGTTCTCTTTTTTTTAGAGCTGACCAATCTTTCAAGTTTGACTTTTATTATCCCCTTAACGCATTACCTCCAATCCCAGAATGCCCTTAAGGCCTTAATAGAGCTGATCTCCGGGTAACCAGAGTGGAATGGCTGTATATATTTAGTAGGGACTTTTTTCTATGGCTTCCAAATTTTATGCAATTGTTATGTTAGTGCTTCTGTCAACTTGCCTATCAAGTAGGAGCAGAAGATGACTAGTTCTCGATACATTTTCTTCTTGTGACATTTGCCATTTCTTGCTGATGTTTCTTAAGGTTATGAGAAAAAGGCAGTACAAGTGAAGCACTGACACCCTCATCTCTGTTGGATTGCAGTTAATTTCTTTCAGAAAACTTGTGCAGTTGAATTCTCAACACTGTTTTGTTATGACCTTGTGATATTCTTTCGCAAAATAATGTTAATTACGAAATCTGTGTTCAAGTTTCTGAAATCTGAATCAGGGATCTTGTAGAAGCTTTAGTACGTGCATTTTGTAAGGAGATTAAGACAGCATTTTAATGGCATAATATTTTATGGGTTGTGATACATTGTGTCAGGCATTGAATCCTCATGGAATTGGTTTGCATCGTTGTAGTTTATAAAGTTTATGATTAATACTGATGAGATACTTGTATGCACAGCTATGTCATCAAGAATGATTTAAGCTGTGAAATTATGTTTTTATTATTAATGTTATACATCTTTGAATTTATGTTTTTTTAAGCTATTATGGTACCTTAAGTCCTTAACAGTAACCCTCATTGTAAGAGATTTTCAGGTTCGTGTGTCGCAGTGGATCTCTTTTTGCTGAACTTGGCAGTGTTATGGACAGAACTACCGAAGCGTGTTCCTAAGTGCTGATATCATAAGCTGAACTAAAATCAAGATTATTCTTTCGTATCAAGAAGCCAAAGTGGTTTAATTTAATTCAGAGTAACTGTCTATGATGGGGCAGCATTTTTATCGGAAATTGTCCTCTTTTTTAGGGATTTTGTTCTGATGAAACATACAAAAAAAAACTGTTTTATAACTCTTTCTTTTTAATTACAGGACAGATTGTCGGCAATTGCTATTGTGAACTCAGGATTCTAGAAGAGGGAAATGTCTGCGTGCCAATTTGTGTCTGATCTAGTTACTGTAATATTGTTAGTTCCAACTGGTGTAAAATAATTTGGAAGTGTACACCTCTTGATTTCATTTTGTTCTCTATCGTTCCAAAAGTCAAGTCGCAGTTGATGTGAAAGTGTTGTATATTATGCATAAGTATGTATGAAGCTATCAATGATATGTGTAACTTTAATTTGGGTTTTGGTAGTTGAAGACTTCTTATACTAGTTTTACATAAGGTGTGAACTGATATACTCATTTAAGATATGGATATTAAGAGATTGTGTCCCTGTTATCTTTGGTGAAGATATGTGTGATCATCTACAAAATTACAAAGATTTTGACAAGGCTAAATGATATTGATATTATGCAAATTAGCAAATGATCACATAGTATTCCCCCTATTCTTGATACAGTCAATCAAGTATCAGCTCATTTCGATTTGTAAATGTTTCATATAGACTGTTTTCACATTTCTCATCTCATAGACAAGATTCTCTCCATTTTTCTTAATATATATCAGTGGTTAGTTATATGAAAGGTAAATATTAAGGAGATTTTTAGAATCTTATTCTAATGCTAGCATTTCATGAAGTATTCCAATATGGAATTGATTGTAATGAACAAAAAGAATCCCCATAGCATAACTTCACACCCCATCGCTTGAATCATTTGATTTCCTTCGATCTCAGTAATATCATTTTTTTATGCTTTTCATATTACTTCACCCTTGGGATCTATTGCATGGAGTCGGACATTAAGAAACAAATTCAAAATTTTTGTTGGATATTCTTTAGACCTTATAGTGTTTAAAAAAACATAATAATAATGACAATGATGATGTGAAATTTAACGAATTAAACTATGGAGTTAGTTAATAATCTTGGTATCTACATCGTAAAAACTAATAACGTTACTAAGTAAATTTTTGGCAAGGCGTAAAACATTGATGCACTTCTTGAAAAGTACTCTCTGTCAAAACTAAAGTTCTTTGTATTGCTCCGTCCAAAGTACAAACTAACGGAACAAATTAGTTCAGCAGTAATAAAAATTACTCCTGTCAAAAAAAAAAAAAAAAAAAAAAAATACTCACTGTCAAAACTCAAAAGACATTTGAAGGTTTGGCGCCAAACGGAAGTATAAGGCAGTGATAGATTCCCTCTCAAATCTCCAAGTCTCCTAATTTTGGTTGTTGGATGTAATTCTCTTTCACAAATGTTGAATTTTGTATATGATTTGATTTGGACTTTAATCTGTCTATGTGTGTACAAGTAATAGTATTCCGAATTTCCGTCAATCTAGGGTTTTGTTTTTTGGGCAAAGAATCTAGGGCTTTTTTATTATTCAATCTTGTTTCTCTAGTTATTATGCGCATAAATTGAATTCCGGTTTAAATTTGTAGTATGCAGGTAATTCCGAATGCGGTTAAATTTGAGTTTGGATTATAGTGAAATTGCCTTTTTTTTTTTTTTTTTTTTTTTTTAATCTAATCGTATCTTGATTACTGTGATAAATGATTCTTTGCTGTAATTGTTTCACTATCTACATTATTGATATTTAGCTGTTGATCTTATGTTCATGTTCTTATTTTTTGGTAGAGAGTTAAGACATGTTATGCTGTTATGTTAATTCAATTTTGGGTAGTATCTTCGAATTGAGTGAACATGCTTCCCATTACCTTTGCCTTCCTTAAGGTTAAGGTTCAACTCATGCAGTGAAGTAAAATTAAGGAATTTGATCAGGTGGGCAAATTGGGAAGTAGTAGATTCACCATTGGCTGGTTAGTTTTCTTGTCATTTCATAACACTGACTCATAAAAGTGTGTTTTACTTGATTATCTAGCTCTTTAGTGTTGTCAACACATTATGATTTAGTGGGTTAAAAAAAAATCATAGAAGTAACAGTTAATTTACAAAAAGGAATTTGAAACGATGAGGCGTGGAAGCTTGGTGGGGTAAGTTGAATATGATTGAGTTAATTTAAGGTGGATTAATTGATATTATTCACATGATGAAAAGAAAATGTATTCCATACAAAAGAGATGCTTTCCAGAAAAAGCAGTAATTTTGGCTATTATTTACATAATTATAGTTGCTATGGAGGCATGCATCTTCACTATGCTCTCTAGGGATCTGTTAATTTGGGCTTAGTTTGACCTAAAGTTTTTGTGGTTGCTAGATTCACGATACTGATTTTGGTTTAGGATGGCGAAAACTTATTAACAACCCTTTATATGGTATTCATTTATGTATAATATCCTCATTTCGGTTCTACAATATATCAAAGTATTTATATAACTTGTTTTCTTAGATGTGTGCATGTGTATGTGTATTTTATTCTTTCAGGCTTCTTTAAACCTTTTTAGTGTACCTATATGGTTCTTCATGTTGCTTTTCTTCACACCTGTAATCTGTAATTATGCAAGTGTAATTGATTTGAAAATAAAAATCTCTTTTCTTGTGTTTCTGTTTCTTCTTCATGTTACCAGCTTGTAAAGTAACAGTTGTTTGTTGCTACTTGTGTTTTGTAATTCCAAAGGATTTGGTTCTGCTTGTGATTTAGGTAAAAATTCATTCCTATTATGCTCTTTAATCCTTAGAAATATATTGCGATATTTCCATATTTTTTAATGATGAAGGTTTGTGGCGTGTAAAAACTCAATCTCTTCTGTAAGTTAAGAGTTCAATGTGAGCTTAATCGATGATTGACTTACTATTGCCCCAAGGATCTTGACAACATTTAAGTTACAAATGGGTAACGCTATAATTCTGTTCTCAAAGTGTGCAACCTGATCTAATTAAAGTTTTATTTATATATTTGATTGCAAATCTAAAATTAGGGTTTCCGCTAATGCTGTATTGCAAACCTTTATCCAAATGTAATATATCGGCAATTTACTGTTTATGAGACATTGTGTAATTTTTTATCTACATTTTTGTTGTACAGGAGATCTAATTTATTGATATATTCGGAAGTAGCCATCTCTGCAAATTCAGGTACGTTAATATACCTGCCTTAGAAGATCTGGTTCTGCCTCTCTTTAATAGTTCATATATCGATTCATGCTCATGGATGTGACGTTTCTTTAATAGTTCATTGACTCTTGTAATGTTGCCTCCTTCACCCAACAAATATAAGCTAGAATGTGTTTTTTTTTCCGTTATTGAAATTTTGCCGAGTATTGTTGATGCTCTGGTTTAGTAGATGCTCTTTATAATTTCACTAATTTTTAATCATCATAGCCACTTATTATTTACACAATCTATAGTTCTATACTCAACAGAATTGATCAGCTTGTATGTAATGGAATCATCACAAATTAGGCATTGTTACAAAAGTGTGAAAAAGATATAGAATATGCATTTCGATTCAAAAATGTGTTTATGAAAGGAAATGGACATGGGTCCATACATTTAGCACGCCACTTCTTGAAAGCATTTTCTTCCCTCTTTAAACAAACCAACAATTTAAGATGTAAAACATGGACTGGGTGTTGGTGTGGGGGGATTTGAACTCCCTTTGGTACACGCCTTAAGAGATAATAACAATCATCACATTCTTCCCTAACACCTATTCCTTTTTACTCCTTTTAGAAGTTCAGCCCCATCTCCTAGTGAGAGGACACTAACTGAATGAAAACTTCATACACACCAAAAATAAAACAAACTCTCTTGACGTAGTAGTAGTAGTAGTAGTTTGCTTGTTTGCCAAACAGTGGCACCAATTTAAGGTTCATTTTACTGTGGCCACTAAACGCTTTCTGATGATGGGGGGAGGAGTGGTTGAGTAAGGGACTTTGGTTGGCTTGATGTTCTGTTGTTGCCATGCTCTGCAGTAGACAGGATTGCAGCCTTGGCAAACTTTGCCTCCTGGCTCTTCCCCCACAAGACTTGGTATAGTCCCGCTATGATCAATATTGCCCCAATGATCCTGTCAACATAGTATGATGATTGTTAGTTAGGCTAATCATCCATTTAGATTTTGTTTCCTTGAAAATACATTTAATTGAAATGACTAAATATTCAGGTCTTCAGGGAACTGAGGGAAGAGGATGTGTAGCTGAATTTTGAGTTGGAGAGATGTGATGTTAAATTATTTGTTACTACCAAATGTTGTTCTTAAATTGGTCTATGGGGTCTCTTTTAATTGCATAATTGAGGTTTGTTCTGTTTTTTTCATCTCTATTCGAACTTTTCTTTTCTATGGGGTGGATTGTTAGTATTGATTAAAGTTTCCATGGATTGTGAAAGTTGAGGGGGAAAGTTTTTGGCTGGGGGAGAAGAACAAAGTAAAATAAGGAGAAATAAGAAAATTAAGTACAGACCCTCCCAAGTAGAATTGTTCTCCCAAAGCAATGGAAGCCATAATAGCGACAACCAAAGTTTGGACAGGTTGATAAACTGCTACAAATACCGGGCCTCCCCTATCAATGCACCATATCTGTACAGCGAAAGCGATCCCTGATGCTACCACTCCCTGCAATATATTGAGTAGTTAGAAAATTTTCTAGTGAACCTAACATCTCATGAAAATATCTCAATTCATTTAACAGCATTCAATTATTATTGGTTGCACCTTGTATAGTCATTAACTGGCAATCCATGATTTACTCTAAATAAAGTATGCAGAAAGTTGAAAAAAGAAAAGTAGCTATAGCACCTAACTTATAAGATATACAAGGAAAGTGATTTGTGCTTATGACATGGAACATGTACAATGAGTCAATTATTAAATTTCATACTTTGTATTTAACTGCTGAACGAAGTCTACCCTTGACCATTGTGGTCAGGGGTTGAGCCTCAACAACCCGACCAGTCTAAGATTATGGGATAATTTATAAATCCATCATTGAGGAATCTTGTATAATATGTTGTTATTGTGTACTCTTCACTTATAAACTCGTTGCCTCAGTGTTAACCCTGGTGGTAGATCTATGCTGAGCCAAGCAGGGGCTTCAAACCAGCTTGACCTCAGAATATGGTATTTGATGTGTGCTGCAGTGTTGACACTTAAAATTTTAACAAGCTATCTCTTAGATGAACAAACTTCATGGTTCTGAGTCTTATGACACTATCAACCTCCTAGAAGCTTTTAAGGTTTGATAAAGATTGAAAAATTAATAATTTACTCTTACAAGAAAATACATGATATATATCCATTTAAATACTTGTATGACAGTTTTTTTAACTATATGTATATATTTAGTGAACTATTAGCCCTACAGCCTGATTGCACATGAGGTTGGCTTTTGGGTACCTGTTAGGCTATTACTAATTGAATACTGACTGGGAATATAGTTAAAATATTACCTCCCTGAAAATTTCATCCTTTTCTTAGCTAATTGACTAGACTTAATCGAAAATTTTCCTCATCATTCAGGACTTTTACTTATAAAAGGTGGTACACCACCTGAAAACTACTTTACCTGGGAGTCTATTGAATTGTAGTTGTCCTCCTTTTTGAATGTATGTACTATGTAGTACCACTTCATGAGCTAGAAATGGTAAGGTCTCAATAGCTTCAGATTCCGGTGATTAATTACGTATAAAACATCATGATATAAACGTTGGCAACAACACTTATATACTGTTATGTTATTACGGCTGTGTAAATGTAGGGTAATGTTTTTCTCAAAGAACTCCCATTTCGGAAAAAGAGAGGAGGGGGAGCTACTGATATGAAATGAAATTAATGGCTTAAAAATTATTGAAGTTATCAATCTAGTGCAATTGTTTGGGTGCCTTAAGAATCTGTAGCAACTCTATACTTTAGGAAAAACATATGGTTTAGCTTCATCAAGAGTGTTTGGGTACATTCATTTTCCCCAGGCATGTATTGCTACCTTTTCTTTTTGCCTAGTAGGCTGTTGATACCTTTCTAGATTTTTAGTGAGAATGTATTCCGTGAAAAGCATCACGAAAATGTATTTTAGCATAGTAATTAGCATGTGCACAGTTGGGTTTCTTACCGCATACATGATAGTGAAGAGTTCACCACCTGAGTGAAACTTCCATGCCTCAAAGTCCCTCTCGAAGATCAAAGCGATTACGATAAACTGTATCAACCCAAAGAAACAAGTGTAGGAGGTGACTGAGAGCCTTGCTGGGTACTTCTTCAGTACAGGTGACTGAAAAACCAGCCAGCCGGACCATGAGAGGCAGTGTCCGATAAGGAAGAGGCAACCCAAGGTCCAGTTCTTGCCATTGGCATCTCCCAATGATGTAAGCATCGGTGTGGTTTCCTGGAGATTTGTGGAGGGGGAATATATGACTGGACCTTGGTACAATGTAATAATTGTAGCACCTGCTACGCAGCATGCTGTTCCTAGCACCTTCGCTATACCATCCTTTCTGTCCAGTCTCACTTTCTCTATCCTGCAAATCACAACCAAGCAAGCTGTTTACTTCCTCCAACCTTGCTGTGTTTGTCCCAGTTTTATTAAAAAAAAATTCCCTTATTTTATAGAAATGCATTTATTACATATCCAATTATATCTTGTGTATGAATTGTTAGTTACTGCTAATTAAGTGGCTCTTTTATTGACATAAATGTCCACCATGTGTCAACTAAATCATTAAATTAAATATTCATTCATTAGACATGACTGTTTGCTTTGGAATAAACCAAGAAAGGACTTGTATGTACCTGTGTTTTTCTGTCAACAATATTATGTACTTGTATAAATTGCAGCATGCCATATTGCCATGTATGAAATTTTGTTTGATGGTTTAATTATCTTGTTATCATGCTTTTGATAAGACAACATGTGCTGATGTGCATGCTAAATTTTGATGTACAGGATTGTGAACAAAAATTGAAGGATAAGATCACCTGAGAATTACAGCCATGAGGAAGGTGAGAGCTGGGACAGAATTCTGAACAGCAGATGCAAAGGTGGGAGATGTATTGTCCAAACCCAGCAAGTAGCATCCTTGGTTTGATGTTATCCTGTTAAACGGTACGTAAGAAAATTGATTACAACTTACATCCACATCTTTTTTCTACTGCGCTACTAAGGTTGTTATATAAAAGTGATGGTGTGTGATCAATTTGATCATCTTGTTTATGAATCATACCCAATAAGTGCCAACAGGAAGAATTGACCCAAGAATGAAAAAGTAATAGGAGGCCTTTCCTTCCTGAGAAATTAAAAATAAGAATGAGAGCAATCAGTACTGTGTCTTCTAGTGTAAATTAAAATAAAGGGAAGAACATGGAAAATAATTGGTAGGTACATCATGTTACTTGAGTACATACTTTTCAAGGAAATAGGCAAATGGGAGGAGGAGAAGCAAAGCGATGATGTTCCGATAAACAGGGAACACAAGCTTGCTTACTCCCATGTTAAGGGCAGCTCTGGATACTACGTGAAACCCAGCATACCCAAACTGCAAGGCCAGCATGGCGGCATGGAGTTGGAACTTTTCAGGTATTGAGCACCACATTCTCTTGGAATGAGCTGCACTGCTATCAGCCATTGATGCCAACACTACAAAGCACACTAGTTCAAGAAGTAAATGGGAAAAGGAGAGGGAAGAAAGGATGATGAGAGTTTTGGACCAAAGTTGTGGAGTATAAATATAAGAGTAGAAGGGGAACTTGGAGGTCCTATTTGGTACAAGCTTATGGCCCACAATGTGGGGTCTTACATGGACGTTATATAATTTTAAATATAGGGGTTCCAAATGTTTTTGGTTCTATTCCAATTATATCCTTCTTGCTAGTCCTTTTCTCTCTATTAGTATTGGCCAAATTGAAAAGACAGTCCTTAATTGCAATAAGGAACAAGGTTCTGTTTGGAGGCATGCGAATAATCATGGGTAATAGAGGAGTTGGGAAAAAAGGGGGAAAGAAGAGAGGTTAGGGTGTGTGAATTAAGCCGCCATTGATATGAATTAGATAGCATGCACGCACGAGGGGTGGTGGGTTACTCCCATGCGTGTCTTCTTCCCAAGTACCCCACCATCAGCTCATTACCCTCCAACCTCTATCTCTCTCTCACTCACTCAAACACTTGTATATTTGACCTTATACCTCTCTTTGTTTCCTTTCTTTAGCTTATTTATGAATAAATGCAATCAACATTTATTATTGTGTTGGAAAATATTAGGAAATAGAGAGTATTCCGGGATGCTATTATGTTGTAAACTTGCAACATTACAACACTTATGAGTTGTGTTATGAGTATGGTTATATCTTTCTTTGCTAGCTTACAAATCAAACATAGATACATAATGTATGTTAGCATTTACCTATAAATTTTAACTACATACATTTATTATAATGCACTGTGATTCTTACAAGTATGATGTAGATGTTCAATATACCTTACCCTGTAACATTTTCCGTATTATGTTTTATATCTCCCTTTCTTATTTATAACTTTTTATCATACAACATGTGTACTTACAACTCATAGGATTTGTCAGTCTGATAATACCACCCTTGTTTTTTAATGTTTAGAACTCATACACACCGATAGGCGATAGTTCCAAAGCTTTGGTGATTGTGCAGTTGTACATTATATACAACTTCTTATAATCTTCTTTATGATTTGTGATATTGGGTAGTTTAGTACTTCCTAAATGTATATATAGGTCATAAATGCATTTAAAGGAAATTTAATTCCCCAAGATATAGGTACTTGAACTGAAACAAATTTTAACTTGAGGTGCCGAAGTAACTGTATCTTAACTCTGTTTTTGCTTCTTTAGTACCAAAATCTTTAGCTTCTCCAAACATCATTTGAGAATAATTTCCATTTCAATCACTAACCATTACGAAGCTATGAACGCCTTTCAGCCGTACATGTACTTGTGTTTTATGTACAGAAGTATTATACAATACGAGTAATATGCCTATTATCAACTGTAATTGTTGGTAGCATCCCTCATTATTAGGTCAAATGAGTAAATGACTTAACCACTTTCAGTCCGCAACTATTGTGAATATACAGAATATTCGTAGCTGCTGACTGCTGACTGCTGACTGCTGACTACCAACAAGTTAAATGAAACTGAGATATGTTTAGTAGTGTACAATGGTGCTCTTTTTCCTGTGTTTCTTTCTTTTTTCTTTTTTTTTTTAATTGAAGGGAATGTGAGAGGATGACAGATTGGAGCATCTTTCTGTTATAGATTTTGGTACTCCGTATTATAGTATTATGTCAATTTGGAAAGATTTAGGAAAATTTATAATACTTTTGATGCAAACAGCTTGCTTAAGGAAAATTTTGCTCCCTTTAGCCTTTTGTTAAATTCTTCACTTTATGTGAATCCCAATACAGTCCTAGTGCCTACTGAAGTGAGACTCATCATGATACCCTGCACAGTTGTTTACAGAAACAACAGTATTTAGCTATAAATCATATGCTAAAGATTATTGAATAAAAATTACAGGAGTAAAACACAAAATCAACTTTGGTGGATTATATATATATATATGTAGCTCTTAGGGCTCGGCGACATATAAACACTTGATGGAAATGGAATTTTGTGGGTGTAGCTTATGTTAATATAAATAGACAAAAAAGAAACAAAATGACACCAAATTGGATTCCAAAACAAAGTCAAAATCACTCACCTACCAATCTATATTAAGCCAGTAATCCAAGTGAAGATGCGAAAGACACCTCCAAAGATGATGTGGATTTACATACACTGCATCAGCATGTTTTTATTAGGAATTATATTGTTAATTATGTAGGAGAATTATAAATTATTTAAACAAGAACCATTTATTAGATTAAGTTTAATCTTTTCAGGAATTCAGGAGAAGAGGGTCCATTCTTTCGATCCTAATTACATCCTAGTTTTGCAATTACTCCACTTTTTAACTGGTATAGCACCATGCTTTATTATATTTTGTAGAAGTACCCACATATTATTGTAATCAATGGGATAAAAGGTCATTATCTCATTTTAAGAAGATAATTAGTCCTCAATCCTCATCTTAAGGAAAGCTTGGTAGAGGTACTTCCACTAATACTAATAAGCAGGTGTTTCCCTATTGTGGGTTGTGCTCTGCTATCATTACCTCTGCTTTTGGAGACATTGTGACCCCAGACACCTCTACCTTTCTCTCTTTCTTCCTTTGACACCACTCTCAATTCTCATCATCACTGTAAAATTTTAACAATATTTCCTTAAAAGCTGAAATACTCTATTTTTTTTTTTTTAGTGTCTCTCTATATATCATTACTTTTGTAATAATGATGTTATTGGTTCTTCATTAGCTAGTTAGTTGTTGTTAGTCTTTTTAAGTTTTATTTTAGTTCTTTCCTCACCCAATCCAATAATATCCCAAAAACAAAGAGTTTTACCTTGTTAACAATCAATGACATTGGGGTTGAGATGATAAAGTACAATCGAACAACTAATACATAAAGGTTAAAAACACGATAGCAATCCAATGTGTAACTCAATTTCTTCTCTGGCAAAGGCAAGGAAAGAGTGTAGAGATGAGCATTAATTATGTATGTATGTATGTATATATAACTGTAAAAGGGGTAATGTAGACATTTGATTGTGTGACCCGGCCTGCATGAACCGGTCGGACATATCACACACCAATACAGGTCGGGAAATTGATTACGAGTTCCTCCTCTTTTTTTTTTAGGGTTTACATGTTTGACAGCTATTCCTGATTTTAGTTTTGCACGACTTCTATTCCTTTTCCATTACTCAAGGTTTTCTATTATGAGCTATTTAAATTGATGATCTTACCTTAAGGTTATAATAATAAAAATAAAAAAACCAAAACCAAACAGTTACAAATGGTCACATCGTTTGAATGTAGTATTTGGTAATTAATTGTTAGGTGATTCATTTACTTGCTTTGAGTAGCCCCTATATATGCCTAAAAGTTTTTACAAAATTTGATACAGTAACTTTTTTTTAAAATTATGTTCACTTTTTAATGTGTTTTTTTTTTTTTTTTTTTTTAGTTTTACTCTTTTTGTGCTTTTGTGGTTTCTGATTTTAAACTTTTTCAAGAATAAGTTAACTTTCAGCAAGTCTATTCGAAAATTGGTTTCGTATTCACTTCTTCTCTGAATGAGTTCAATTGTAATGCCCCCTGGTATTAAGAGTGGCAACTGGCAATGGATGAATTGTATCTTAATTTAAACTGTGATTTGCTCATTTAAGGTGGAAGGAAGTCGATGCAATAACAATTTACTTATCACAACCTAAACCCATTTTGACAGACTACACTTAAGTGTTGTCCAATATTGCTTTTTTCCACTTATGACAATTACGGATCCGAGTATTATTTTTGTAATTCAAAATTCCTCATAAAAGAACAAAAGGAAATGAATCAACATTTAAGGAAATAAAGCCCACTACAAACAAAGTAAATAATTATCTCAAGCATGGAACACAAGCTTATGCTAAATAGTGTTTTTTTATTTAATATAAATTATGCTAATTATTTAAATAATCCATAATTAAATATGCATTTTTTTCTAGTTGGATCATCACACTTTAGCTAATGAAGTAGCAACAAAATATTTGTAAATTTAGATTACTTTTTTTTTTTTTAATGCATTTGAAAATTTAGATTATGCTAAAGCACAAATTAATTTTTCAATTGTTTTCCATAACTTCTTTTTTGTAAGACCAACTCTTCGTTGACAATCTAATCAAAGAATTGCTACAATCGAATCAATGATTATCAATTTTTCAATTTGTTTTCACCAAATAAAAATTTCAACAAACCGTAGAATAAAATAAGACTACTATTTACGCTTAGTATGTAAGTTTGCTCTCTTAACGCAAGTGTTGAAATTTTGGCCCTCTACAAAAAGCAAATCCTAAAATAAAAAAAAATAAAAAAAAAAAAAAAAAAAAAAAATTNAAAAACACAAATTGAAGATATCTTTCTCTAGTTTTTAGAGAATTACTACAAATTTACTAAACCCTTCAATTTTGAACTTCATTGACACCATCATTCACGTACTCAACTCTGGTCATTGTCGTCCACATGAAAACCAATAGCACCCAATATAACGTCATTGAAAAAATCAATGCAACCAACTTTGTTTTGCTTGT
Source organism: Suaeda aralocaspica (assembly GCA_016808085.1). Taxonomy (NCBI): domain Eukaryota; kingdom Viridiplantae; phylum Streptophyta; class Magnoliopsida; order Caryophyllales; family Amaranthaceae; genus Suaeda; species Suaeda aralocaspica. The sequence continues at coordinate 80,786 of PYUH01000044.1, read as the reverse complement.
TATTTTCTCTAGGCAAAAAAAAGCTTCTTCTACCATTAAAATTAAACAAATTTTGTGGGTGCAACCTTCGAGAAAGATTATTTGCTGATAAAATTTCTTTGAGACTTGTGTATGTTATCGGAGTTTCATTGTTCATTTTCGTTACGATTTTTTTGAACCGACTTGTTACAATGTCGTTGTCACTTATCAGTCGAAAATTTAAAAATATTAGAGAAAAATTGGAGCAAGAGAAATGGAGAAGTAAGTTTTTTTGTGTGTTGACAATAATTATTTATTGTAGCATTTGGAGAAGAATTTTGAGTTGGGCTATTATTAATTAGTTAATTAATGTGGGTGTCAATAATGATAATAATTTGTAATTGGGCTTTAGTCTGTTTTAGTAGTTAATTTTTTTTTTTTAAGAACGTTTTACTAGTTAATTAGGGAAACCTAATGTATACATAATGCAAATTATTTTCATAAAAATTGTCTCTTATATTATTATATAAATAAAGGATTTATGTATATTACATTTGGATTGTGAACGGGATTGTAGTATAAAATTTGCAGGAAGTAGATTAAAATAACATTACAACCAATTACCAATTTATTTGATTAAAATTTAATAATAATAATAATAATAATAATGAGTAATGTGTATAAGATAATTAGAGATATCATGTATCACCATAATGTTTTTCCTCAGTATCATAAATTTCATTTTTGTTAAACTTTGGTCTGTGATTGGTATGATGAATCCAATTAGGACTAATGACGTATGCACAGTGACTCGGACACTATCTCTAACTTTGCGGCTGCAACTGTTTCTCTTGCCTTTATTTGTAATGGTTTGACTGTAAGATCTTACTCCGTACATTTTTATCTTCTGATTTTCAATTACTGCACCCAGAGCCTATACTCCATACCATGGCCTTGATATAGCTGATCAAACGCATCAGCAGGAGCAACTCCTTCCACAATTTAGCAATACCGCGCCATGCTAACATGGTATAGATTTGGTCTTGGTTACAAATGAATTTGGTTTAGTCTTGTTGAAAGTTGGCCATACCCTCAATTAAAAAGTGTAACTTGCTCCTGATATTTCTAGTCCATCCAATGGCTTTTTTTTTTTTTTTTTTTTTGCGGACGGGGGGCTAGTTACTAGTGGAACTGACGTTTTATTTGACATGCTTGAACTCAATTAAAGGTCACGAGTTCAAGTCCTTGTTGGGAGATCTTCCTTTCATTTGGGGCAAAATTTGCTCAAATCTATATATGTCAAAGCTTAAGTAGAACTTATGACACAATGAGGTGCCCTTAGAATAGAGCAGCAGAACATAATGTGGAGGAAAGATTTGCAAAAGAAGAGTCCAATAGCAATGAACTACTTTGGATAGTAGTTAATACACTGTTTAGAAGAAATCATCCGTCTTGCTCTATATCACTTTCTAGTAAAGTGAAGAAGCAAGAACAGTTGCAAACAAAAACAAAAAAATAACAGAAAGCTACTTGTCTTGATCTCCAAATCTCTTATATGAACTTGGCATTCCATTAAGAAAATGAAGTTTTTTCTTTCTTCGGATGTTCAACCATACATCTCATGTCCCTTATTTGGGAGGATCCATCTAGCTATATGTGCCTTGGCGCATGCTCCTTGCTTTTGGTGGGTAATTTCACTAGTTATGTTTAATTGCATTTGTTTGGCCTTTAGAAAAATAAAGTTATTCCCAACACTTGCCCCACCATGATAATTTATACTCGGTAGTATTTGTTTTCCAAGCGGAAAATGTTTTGGTTTGAGGCGCGCTATAGATTAATTTAGTTGATAATATAAAATATGGTGCAATGGAAAACATGGGGTATATGCGATCTTTATAAAGCATGGAAACTTCTAAAAGCAAGATTTTTAATGGAAAATCCGTACATTCTTCGAAAATACTTAGGAAACTCTTTGAAAAAGTTTTTGAAATTTAATCTAAAAATCGGAAATGTTTTCCATAAGAGTAAATTTCATGTGATATTAAATAAGAGTTTTCGAATCTTCTTGACTTATGCATACAAAGGTTTCCTAATGTACTCGAGTTAAGTACCCTATTATGTGATCCTCCCATGACGTAGTTCGTGTGTCCAAGTTAAATTTTGTTCTCCCAATGTCGTTTAACTCTATAGGAACCTCCCCTTGTTTTGAAGATCAACATGTATAATTATAAGCCAATATGTTTTTCAAAACCTCAAAATCCCCGAAAAACATAATTTGTAGCCTTTTTTCGGGTTCGTCCAGAAGATTATCTTGGGCTCTGTCTTGTTTTCTCCCTGTATTTCTCTCACGTGTTGTTGGTGGCCTAGGATGCCTCACACTTAGTTTCAACCTCTAAAATTTTGTTATCCTCGCAATTTAAATAGTTTATGAAAAGGGGCACACTAATCTTTTCGCTCTTATAGAACTCGTTTTATGACCTTGCGAACTCCATAAAGCTGTTAATGGGTCCTTTTTTTTATCATAGATGCACATTGTAAATTTTTTGGCAAGTATTTTTCCAAGACCCAAGAAATGTGAATTATAGCCTTCATTTTTTGTTTTCGGAGGGTTTTTTTCGGGCTTTGTCTCGTTTTTTTCTATAATTTCACTCACTTCATTATGGTAAGTTTGAGATGACCAATGATTGTTTTTTATTTTCCAAAAAATTTTTACGTTTCCTTTTTCGATGATTCTGATAAATAGCACACCTGTCTTTTTTGTTATTGCGGGACCTTATGACCTTTTAAAACCCAACAAATTATCCAGAGATTCCTTTTGACCATAGGGATATCATTTGAAATTTTCGGCAATTATTATTATTATTTTTTTTTTCGAGACCTTAAAATCTCTAAAAATTGTAAATAGCATTTGTTTCGGCTGTATGAGCTTCAAATTGCAACAAGGATATTTTGAGAATTATGCCTGAAAGGTACTGCGGAAAATTTAACTATTGTTGGAGGAATGGAGGGCAAATACTAATACTAATCGATGTTAAATTTATTTTTAGCCCCTTTTGACTAAGGGAATCCTCTTGATATGATTTTGCGTGGTTCTTGCTTTTATTATTTTACTGATCATCACTCTCCACTTTGCTTATCTTTTTACTTTTCTTTTGCTCAATAAAGTTTTGGGAATGAATTTCAAATAAATAAGTGGATCTTTCTTCAACTAACTGTGATTAATTTGGCTGGGACACGTTAGTTAGCATTAATTAATGCTAATTTCCCACGCCATTAAATCAAATTCGTAAGGTAAACATGGAATGATCTGTTTTTTTATTGATGTTTTATTCTAAAATTAATTTGAGAAAGCTTTGATTATATAGTACAAGTATGCTGTAAACGATGACCTGCTTTAGCTGAATATATACTTGATGTTGGAATAACTTTTTTTGGCATGGCAGTATGGCATGGCTAAGTGGTTGACAGTTGATTATTGCTTGTGTTTCTCAATTGGATCTTTTCTGCTTTTCCTTGTCAATTTTAGATAGAAGAGAGTATGTGTACATATTTCAAATGAGACCCTAACTACAAAGTTCTGGAGTACTAGATTTTCTTATGTTAAGATAGTTGTTACCTGTGTATTACTCTTTCAGTCTTTTTTTACTTGCTACATTCATTTTTTTTTTCGTATTTTTCAAGACGCAACTTATTATATTAATATCTGGAGTTTGGTATAATCAAAAATTATAAAAATTATCTTTTCGGAAAATATACATCGAGACGACTCAAACAAGATTCTATATAACTATGTTTTTCGTTACGTATTAAACATCAAAGTGAATTAAAATTACAACCTGAATAATATCAAAAACTGTAATATAGCAACCAAAAAAGGCCCCAGAGACTATAACATTTTGGAGTGTCTCGAATTTAAGCTGCAATATGCATGGTGGAGCACTAAAAGTTATTTAAAAAAGAAAATACTCATGTCACCGTTGGCTACAAGTGTGTAGCCAATCGTTTGTCAAACATTGTCACCCTCATGTGTGTGGGTGGCACTTGTACATCATTTGCTTGAAGATATTTCCGACAAAATATTTACTTTTGTTTAATTTATTGGATTTTTAAGCAATATTTTCCTATTATTTTTTGCAAATTTTTCTCTTCCCATTTCGTTATGAATTGGGACAGATTGGAATTGATTTTTGCTCTCCCCATCTGATCTAGTTCTTCAAAAGAAATTTTTTTCTTAAAAAGTTCCAATAATTTTTATTAAGTTAATATTCTAATGTTGAAATTAACATTGATAGATTGAACTTATTTTTACTAAATTAAACTTATTTTTAAAATAGGGAGAATAAACCTAATAAGTTTCAAACAGGTTTATTTTGTTTTGATCCATTTTGTTCATGCCAATCTAGTCAATAAGTTCAATTCTTAGTATTTTTCTTTCTTATCTGATCCGATGAAGATTACTCACCTTAATTAGTTCCACGAAAACTAAGGTTTTTAACTTTAAGTTTGATTAGAACTTGAGTAATGATTTAATAAGTGGTAGGATAGTTTAGTACAGTAGTTTCTACAGGATAAAACTCAATGTCGATGATAATGACTAAATTTGGACTGAAATTATAGTTTCATTAGACACCGTTAAATATCATCATGATGCATAAGTAGACTATCGTATACCCCAGTTTCCACCATCACTTGATGTTTATTACTTCTCAGCAACCACGTAACGTATTGTTTCCCATGACTAAAAAGGATGAAAATACATCACTTAATTCTTGGGGTCCAAAGTTGTGGGAGTACCTTCTTGGGCATCTCTAACTGTTACGTCCTTCTAAGTTGGAATTATTCAGATTCTTCATCATTCCGTTGCGGAATAGATCGATTGTATACCCATCTATTACTGAATGTAATTCAAAATTGTATAGGAAGTTTATGTAGTTGCTTGTTTGAGGGCAGGAAATGTAAAATTGACATCGTCTTATATTGTTTTGTGACAACTTTGTTCAAAATGTATCCTGATCTGTATTTTCATAAGCCAATTCAATACAGCAAACAACTTCACAAGCTTTCATTCAGTATATATCTTTGAGTCGACCAAATTACGCACAATTTATCATTTATTAGTAGGAAACTTGCATCTTTAACTCAAGAATCCAAGATTGAGATGCGCATGCATAATGGTGCTGATTTGTGAATTGTGACTTGCCCAAGTAGTGGGTTACACATCAAAAGTGCCATTTTGTGCTCATCTTGGAGTTTGTATGCTGTTATTGGTAAAGCTCAAATCAAGGCAGTTTTTTTTTTTTTTTTTTTTTTTTATGTTTTCAAATTTAACTTTCACACTTGCTGGGTGAGTAGTGAGCTCCTTTCACTTGGTTGCATGTACTATTTCCTTGATATGATATACGTCTTTGTCAATGCTGAGAGCCATTCAATTTTATCTTGTGTGGCTATGTCAGTTTAGCTTAATACGTTGAATAGCTTCATGCATGTCATGATATGGGCTCAAAGATTGACAACCTATGTGACTGCATTTCCCTAAAATTTAGACCGAGGAAAAGGTTGGGAAAAAAATTAAACGGAGCCTGAAATTGTCTTTAGAAAGCCTAAAACAAGGCATGGTAAAAATATATATATATATATATAGAAAGCCTAAAATAAGACGCAAAATAAATTGCAAAAAATAAAACGAGAACAAGGTAGAGCCCAGAACAATCCACCGGAGGCCAAAATCAAATGCTATAATTCGTAGTTTTTCGAGGTAAAATTGCCAAAAAAAAATTATTATATACGCAAGCGTATGGTCTAATTAAGAATTCTAAGTAGCTAATTATGGTTGAAAAGGACATAGGAATGTTTCGGGAGAGCGAAAAGGTTAATGTTCCCTACTTTTAAAATATCTCGAAAAGAAGGATGATAATAAGTTATAAGAGGGAAAAACTAATAACGGAGAGTCCAATGGTGACTTAGAACATATAGTAAAAAAAAACATGGCAAAAACAAGACAGAGCTCAGGACAACCCTTCGGAGGCCAGAAACAAAGGCTGTAATTCACAGTTTTTCAAGATACGGGGTTCCGAAAAAATAAATTGCTAAAAATTTTAGAGGGTAAGCGTATGGTCCAAATAATAGCAATACAGTTATTATTTCTTTCTTACAAAATTTTTATAAGTTATGCACATGGTCAAAATAGGAACCATAAGAACATCCAGGGAGAGCAATATCGCTATTACTCCCTTCTTCTGAAATATCTCGAAAAAAGATATGACATCAAGTTTTAAGAGGCCAAAAGTGATTTTGGAGAGTCTTGTGATGACCTAGTACACGTGGTTAAATAAAAATTAATTAAAAAAATTAAAAAAAGGCCAAAATCAAAGGCTATAATTTACAGTTTTCCAAAATTCCAAGGTTTCGAAAAATAAATTGCCAAAACATTTACGGGGAAAGCGTATGGTCAAAATAGGAATGGCCCGGAGACTCAGAGAGAGAAAAGGTTGATGTTCCCGTCTTCTAAAAAATATTTCAGAAATAGTGATTATATCAAGATTTTAAAGGCCAAAACTAATCATAGGGAGTCCAGTGGTGACGTTAAACACTTGGTAAAAAAAATAGTGCAAAAACAAGACAGAAACCGGGACAACCCTCTGGAGGCATAAAACAAAGGCTATAATTCATAATTTTTCTAGGTTTTGGATCACCGACAATAAAATTCCAAAATTTTACTGGGTAAGGGTATGGTCAACATAAGAACCCTGAGGAGCTAATCGGAGCTGAAAAGATCATAAGAATGTCTTGGGAGAGTGAAAAGGTATCATTCCCTTCTTACGATATATTTCGAAAAAAGGAATGATAATATGTTTTTGGAGGACAAACTTAATCATAGGGACTCTTGTAGTGACCCAGAAGGCCAAAACACTTGATAAAAAAAAATAATGTGAAAACAAGACAGATTTTAGGACGGCCCTTTGTAGTTCAAAAACAAATGTTACTATCTCCATCTTTTTTTGCTACATTTGCTTTTTCGCATCTTCCAAGAAGCACCTTATAATATTAATATCTCAAGTTTGGTATAATAAAATTATAAAAATTATATATTTGAAAAATATACATTGAGACGAATCAAATAAGATCCGATATGACTATATTTTTCCTTATCTATTAAGCACCAAATTGAATCAAAGTTACAACATGAATAGTGCAAAAATTCAATATATAGCAAGTAAAAAAGTATTGAGGGAGTATAATTTACAACTTTTTAAGCTTTCGGGTTTCCGTGAAGTCACGGTGAGAAGGCATGTGTAGTGACGGATCAAAAATCCATCATAAAGGGCAACGTGTGTGAGAAGAAAGGGATGTCTAGCGACTTGTTTCAGGCGTGGAGGAAGGTGACCGCCAACTCATGTTAGAAAGTTGGGCAAGTTTGTGATGAAGGATAAAACTACCTTGAAAAAGATGAAATTCAAAAACGAAGGTATATATCCATGCTTTCAAGGGCGTTTCAAGTCCTGAAATAAAAATGGTGGAAACTTAAACATATTAGTCGATGAGTCTGTTATCCCATGAGACTTTCAATGCATACTCATGATATGTTTGATCAATACTTGCAATATCTCATTATTTCAATAGATGTTTTTATCAATACTTGGATATCTCCTTATTAGTTATTTTGCACCGTTGGATGGATGCCCAGTTGACAAATAAATGTGTGAAATGATTTATCCAAGAAAAAAAAATGCTTACTACTTGATCATGAACACCCTAGAATCTACTACGCATCTATTTTTAAAAGACACCTTAGAATGTAATGTCTAACTAAAGTGCAGCATTTCCAACTAGATATCAACTCTATGGAATCTGTTGGAGACTCTCTCTTACACTAACTATTATGTGATGAAATGTTTTGAAGTATATCTTCCGATCTTCCATACAGCACTTTCTCTTGTGATATAATCTCCTTTTGATATCCACTCATGTGTATTTTTCCTATTCAAGAATTTCATATGAAAACCACCAAACAAATTATTTTGTTAAATGATGATGAGTCTGAACTCTGCCTACAAATGGCCTCAACCCCCTTATCGACCAGGGGCAGGGGTGCTACGCAAGTGAGATGAGTTATAAATTTATAACAATGATCTTTGCTGCGTGTCGACCTCATACAATTAATTGTGTTTAAAACATTGTAAGAGAGATAATAAAAATAAAAATAAAAAATTAGACCAAAACAACAAAGTTAGACCAATTGGCCCAGGACCAGCCTGAAGTGGCTTTTTCTCACTTCCAACAGTTGAAGCCTTTAAGGAACATAAGAATTCAAGGAATCCAAACTTATCTTCCAAGGAAAAAACTGTCAAACAGCAAACCTCATTCCGGTTATCCCCAAATTTGTACATAATTCTGAAATTAAAAGGTGTTTTGCCTTAATGTAATCCTTTGCTTGGACAAATGAATTAGGAAATTCCCGCCACCTTAAAAAGGGAAAGAGCAATGTGCAAGATAAGGGGCAAATATACAAGCATTACAATAATTACTATATAGGCTTCATTACAACATGAAGCTACTAATGTTCTGTCAATTCTATATCGCGAACTTGGGTGAATTGAATTCCATAGCATAAAACCATACCATCACCTCCAAAAATAACTTCCGTTGGAAACTGCAGTGTCAGCTCCCATGAGTATGTGATACACAGCAGTGTACAACAAAAGGAGATTGGCTTAGTCTGTTCCGGTATTATCCACTGCTTTCTTGTATTCTGGCTTAAGCTCATAAGTACCTTGATTAGCTCCCCTTTTGTTGTATACGCACAGCTCATTCAGTATTTCTTTCAAGAATTGCTGGAGAAATAATGACAAGAATCAAGAATGATATCTAGTTAAGATACTATTAAAATACTACTCCGTACATAGTACATATGATGCATTGATTATTATCATGCATACTGTACTGTCACCATGTTCACATGCCAGAAATATAACCCTTCTGTCTGTAATACTACGGAGTATAACACGTTATATTTAAGATCATTCCAAAACATTACGGTGGATTTGCCTATGTTTTAGGGACCAAAGGAGCACTATTTTTGGAGAAGGGGCGTTAACAAAATGAATTATATCAATAGATAAGTAAATAATAAATAAAAATTTGACAAGAAACTTACAGCAGGTTGATCTGTCTCTTGAACCAATTGCTTTAGTGCCCAGTTAGGTTTCTTTTCAAATAGTTTAAACATGATATCCTCCAACTCTCCACGATCCCTCCTGGTTCTCTTCATCTCTACTGGTTTTGCTGGTGCTGTCTTCTTCTTATCCTGGAGATTATAATTTAAAAAAAAAAATGTAAGATTGTACAGAATTTAGTTGGCAAATAATGTACTCCGTACATATTATACAACACCGATCACATGACAATTGACGGCACTTTTTGAGCTGGAGTAGTATGGATCACACTAATGATAGAGCCTTAAGTTGTGAATATCACAGATTTGCACAAAGTAAAAGTAATAAAGAGATTGGGTATTGAGGAAACCTGACCCCAATAAGCAGTGATGGAGTAGTCATTGTTATATAGTTATAGTGAAGAAAACCATCACGACATGTGTTCATGGGCAAGGTCTCTCTAAGTTATTCCCTTCATTAAATTATTGGATTCTAACAGCTTCCTCATAAATTTCATTATTACTTTTGACACAATGGACATACAAACATATAATCATTAAATCAACAATTCATCATCCATGGAAATCTCTATGGTCTTTCTAATGTTACATAACCTTATTTGAGAACGGTCATAGTATGATGTACGATACTTCCCCCATCTCAAAAAGATCCAGAATCAATTGGACCAACAAACCCAGGAATCCTTAACTAGCATAGATGATACAGTAAATGTTCAGCAACCAACCTTTAATGATTAAAGAATCAGCAAAAGAATTTGCTGAAATGGGTCAAGAACATATCTTGTACAAGTACAAAATGCAGCCATACCTTGGCATTAGCTCCAAGTCCTACCAAACCGGGCATAGGTCGCATGTGCACACCACGATCATTATCAATTACCTGTTCCGGAATTCAAGGAACCAAACATCGTTACCCAATACGAGGATGTAACAGAAAAGGTGAAAGGCAGCAACATGTGTGACATATGCCTTACCTGAATTTGTCTGTTCTTAATCATGGACTTATTTGTTCTCTCACGGCACAATCTTCCATACTCCTCAAAATTCTCGTTATGGGGCTTCATGTCAAATTTATGCTCAACTTTGCCTTCCACTGCAACCTTGCCTGAAGGGGCAAAAATCATGTCAACATAGGCAATTCACACAATTAAACTCAAGTAACTGGCTTCACCAAAAACACTAATAACAAAGTAATGATCCCATAATAGCGTTTAACATACAAAGGCATATTAGCCTTGAACTGCACTGCATTTTGTACTTTTCTGAACTCAATATCCAAAACTAAATCTGCATGTAAACTTTAGACCAACAGTGAAGTGCTTTAAAATATTATCTCATGAACTAGAAAAGGTCAAAAGAACTATGATTAAAAGTTAAAATGAATGTTTATGCAGAAAACATCACAAATGATTGTAAACAACAAAAAGAAGAACCAGTACTCCCATGCAGGTTAGCATTCAGAATTTCAGACCCAAATATTTCCTTGATCTGGCATTCAAAATAAAACTGAAAGGTGTAAACTGGAAACCTAGTCTACCTATTGCTTCCTTCCCACTTACCACCCCCCCCCCCCCAAATGTGTGTGTCTACAATGAAGTTATTTTTAATAATTTCACACCGTATAGTAAAGCATAAAAGATGCAGCCATTTAATAATAGTAATTAAACGTATCAAATAGCATATTAGTAACATGTAACACCCCGTTAAACCAAACGTCCTTCATGACGTAAAATAATGCATACAGCATATTTGTTCATGATGTATGCTTGCAACAGTTACAACCCTTTAAAATAGGTAATAATCAAGCACAAATCCTCAAGATCAGCAGTAAGTAATCTAAAGATGTGAAGAAGCATGCAATAGGGTCAACCAAATTAAGTGCGTGAAGATCACAAAAGATAATGCGTACTGGCATAGAATAAGGCATGTAATTATAAGATTACTATTGTCATGAACAGCGAAAGATATAGGCTTAACTTAATGCAATATCGCAAACAAAATTTGTAATAATGACTATAACGTTGCAATATAATATATAAATCGATAGTTCAGATATAAGCTCTCAGTCTCTCGTTTGAAGCCAACAACCAGAATATCGTGGTGGAACAGCCAAAGAATAACAGGAAGCTCAAATAAGCTGATCAAAGCATAATTTGAAAATTACAGACGCAGAGCACAAAAGTATCAGCAGAATAAATATAAAGGGAACAAATAGTGAATATAATTGAACTTCACCTTCATTCTCAGAGAAAATGCACATGGGAACGAAGTCCTTGAACATATTAAGGGAGTAGCTCTTAGGACCCATCTCGGATCCATTCATCTCCATCGTAAACTGTTGGATGAAAATACAAAGGATCACTATATCATTTAATTCAAATGAGAAGCTACTAAATTCAAAGGATCACTAATTCACTATATCATATCTTACAATTACTAAATTCAACAACGGTCTCAATTAGACCTTTTTTTTTTTTTTTAAATGTCAAGATGAAAACTTTGACCTTAATCTAAAATTTATTTCAGTAATTGAAGAACAGAAATTGCAAAATATGTTCATATGATCTCTACAACTTGGTATTAAAAAATCAATAAAAAAAACCCTAACTGGGGCTTCTAAATTTCAGTCAGACTGATTTTTTTCCCCAATTGTATAAGCCAAACCTACTTAAAAATTCAACTTAGTAACAACAATCCAACCAAATCACAAATTTAAACGACTACAAGTACAACAACAAAACCTCAATCAACCGAATTGAGAAAGACGAACCTCGACAGCGGAAGCATCGTCAGGGCGAAGAGGATCGAGAGAAAGAACAACCTTAGCAACAGGTTGAGGGTCAGAAGAAGATGCGCGTGATTGCCACGACTTGGAAATAACGAGTGGGCATTTCATCAACCACACCGATCTTTCGGCTGTTCCGATTTCTACAGTTCCGTTCATGACGTCGTTTTTTTCATCCTCCATTTTTACTTACCACTAGCTGTTTGATTGTTGAATTTTGGAAGGACAGAAGCAGTGACTGGAGTCAAGTGAAAAGTGTTGGACTCTTATTTTTTTTTTTTTGTTTTAGGCGGTTGTTACTATCAATCAATGGGCTTATGTTATGTTGATGGCATGTATTTGTTGTTGTCGTCTANGTAAAGCATAAAAGATGCAGCCATTTAATAATAGTAATTAAACGTATCAAATAGCATATTAGTAACATGTAACACCCCGTTAAACCAAACGTCCTTCATGACGTAAAATAATGCATACAGCATATTTGTTCATGATGTATGCTTGCAACAGTTACAACCCTTTAAAATAGGTAATAATCAAGCACAAATCCTCAAGATCAGCAGTAAGTAATCTAAAGATGTGAAGAAGCATGCAATAGGGTCAACCAAATTAAGTGCGTGAAGATCACAAAAGATAATGCGTACTGGCATAGAATAAGGCATGTAATTATAAGATTACTATTGTCATGAACAGCGAAAGATATAGGCTTAACTTAATGCAATATCGCAAACAAAATTTGTAATAATGACTATAACGTTGCAATATAATATATAAATCGATAGTTCAGATATAAGCTCTCAGTCTCTCGTTTGAAGCCAACAACCAGAATATCGTGGTGGAACAGCCAAAGAATAACAGGAAGCTCAAATAAGCTGATCAAAGCATAATTTGAAAATTACAGACGCAGAGCACAAAAGTATCAGCAGAATAAATATAAAGGGAACAAATAGTGAATATAATTGAACTTCACCTTCATTCTCAGAGAAAATGCACATGGGAACGAAGTCCTTGAACATATTAAGGGAGTAGCTCTTAGGACCCATCTCGGATCCATTCATCTCCATCGTAAACTGTTGGATGAAAATACAAAGGATCACTATATCATTTAATTCAAATGAGAAGCTACTAAATTCAAAGGATCACTAATTCACTATATCATATCTTACAATTACTAAATTCAACAACGGTCTCAATTAGACCTTTTTTTTTTTTTTTAAATGTCAAGATGAAAACTTTGACCTTAATCTAAAATTTATTTCAGTAATTGAAGAACAGAAATTGCAAAATATGTTCATATGATCTCTACAACTTGGTATTAAAAAATCAATAAAAAAAACCCTAACTGGGGCTTCTAAATTTCAGTCAGACTGATTTTTTTCCCCAATTGTATAAGCCAAACCTACTTAAAAATTCAACTTAGTAACAACAATCCAACCAAATCACAAATTTAAACGACTACAAGTACAACAACAAAACCTCAATCAACCGAATTGAGAAAGACGAACCTCGACAGCGGAAGCATCGTCAGGGCGAAGAGGATCGAGAGAAAGAACAACCTTAGCAACAGGTTGAGGGTCAGAAGAAGATGCGCGTGATTGCCACGACTTGGAAATAACGAGTGGGCATTTCATCAACCACACCGATCTTTCGGCTGTTCCGATTTCTACAGTTCCGTTCATGACGTCGTTTTTTTCATCCTCCATTTTTACTTACCACTAGCTGTTTGATTGTTGAATTTTGGAAGGACAGAAGCAGTGACTGGAGTCAAGTGAAAAGTGTTGGACTCTTATTTTTTTTTTTTTGTTTTAGGCGGTTGTTACTATCAATCAATGGGCTTATGTTATGTTGATGGCATGTATTTGTTGTTGTCGTCTAATTTTTCTGGTTATGGGCCTCTTGTTACTTACCAATTGCCTATTCGGTTTAGGTTTTGAGGTGGTTTCAATTCTTTAGTTGTTTATTTGATATATAAGGAGTCATAAGGACAATGGAAAGTATTAGATTATTATTTTAAACAACTTAAATTACAATCGTATCTTACTACACTAAACTAATGTACGCATCCTTTCAGACTAAGGATGTTAAATGTTTTTATCTTTCCAATCCGAAAGAGCAGTTTTCTAACTACTCTATATGTTTGGGCTTAGTAATACCATGAACCATCGTATTAATAAATGTAGCTTCTAACTATCATGTGTCCCTTCTTATAATCCAAAGATCCTCTCTACAACATTGCTATATATATATATATATATATATATATATATATTTGGATAAACTGAAAACTTGAAAATATATTTCCGACCCTCCAATGATTCAGCAATCAGCATAGACAATACATATTTATTATTCAATACGGAGACTAATTGACATAAAGCATATTCCTTGCTTGGAAGGATAAAACTTTGATGTAGTAGTTGGAAGTTTTGATATTAGATAAATACTGTACATTTCATTTAGATGTAGACATTTTAGAAGTTGGAGTTGAGTGTGAAAGTCGCTAAGGTTGTTGATGAAAGGTGTGACTCTTGCTGCATGCTTTTGCCTATCTCTCATATCTAATTATCCAAACTCTTTGGCTGTGTGAAAGAGCATGCAATTGATAGAGTATATAAACTATTCCTGGGCCTCAACCATTAGCTTAAGCTTTTGGTTGAGTTGGTCCTCTAATATGGTATCAGAGCCAGCGTGACACAAAGGTTACGGGTTCGAATCTCATCCACCCCTCCTTTCTAAGTGTAATTATTAAGCGCAGGGTATAAGGGGGCTCATGCTGCATCCACACTTCAAATCCAATGGGCTCTCGTGTGAGGGGGCGTGATAAAGTATAAAACCAATTCCTAGACCTCAACCATAAGCTTAAGCTTTTGGTTAAATTGGTCCTCTAATATGATATCAGCGCCAGCGTGACACAAAGGTCATGGGTTCGAATCTCATCCACCCCTCCTTTCCAAGTGGAATTATTAAGGGGCACTTCAAGCCCAACTGGCTCTCGTGTGAGGGGGCGTGATAGAGTATATAAACTATTCCTGGGCCTCAACCATTAGCTTAAACTTTTGGTTGAGTTGGTCCTCTAATAGCAATAATGTAAATATCACTCAAATTGGACTAAATTAAAACAATGCTTAATTTAATTACTGATCTATTCATAGTATAAGTTTTAAACTCTCAATGTTTGTTTTCAATTAAAAGCTAATAAAATATTAGCTTTTAGAACAGGAAAATATTAAGTAATTTTGGAAGTGAATTATGAAGCCAAGGCCGAAATTTGATTAGGCAACGTATAATGATTTAATCCATATCCAAATCATAGGAAACCAAAAAAATAAATAAATAAATAATATCCACAACAAAATACTCCATAAAATAAAATATCTAAAAAAAAATAAGATATATTCAACCCAACTCTCTTTCCCCACCCCCGAGGTCTCTCCCACCAATCAAATTTATTGGCAATTTCCAACCAATTTAATTTAATCCTCACAACTCACAAGTATCCTCCCCCCCCCCTCTTTTCTCTTTCTCTATCACTCTCATTCACCAAACCTCCTTCAATGGCTTCCTCTCTCTTCACTTTCTCTCTCCTCTTCGTACTATCTCTCTCCTCCGCCATCGCCTCCGATGATGATCTTCTCATTCGTCAAGTAATAACTGAAGATTCTTCATCTTCATCCTCTTCCATCAACAATAACGACGTTGATGATGTTCTGTTGAACGCCGATCATCACTTTTCTGTGTTTAAATCGAAGTTCAACAAAAAGTATTCATCTAACGAAGAACATAATCTTCGATTGAAAATCTTCAAGAAGAATCTGAGAAGAGCACAGCGTCATCAGAAGCTTGATCCATCAGCTTCTCATGGAATTACGCAGTTTTCGGATCTAACACCTAGAGAATTTAAGGAGAAGTATCTTGGATTGAAGAAAGGGAAGAACAAGCTTCGTCTTCCTTCTGATGCAAATAAGGCTCCTCAATTGCCTACAGATGGTCTTCCTGAGGATTTCGATTGGCGTCAACATGGCGCTGTTACTAAAGTCAAGAACCAGGTTTCATTTTGTTTGTTTGTTTGTTTTTGTTGTTGACTTATCGTATGTTCCGAAAATCAGATTAAGATATAAAAGGTGATTTCTAAAATTGCTGTTTATTGGAGTATATAATTATTGATTATATGTAAAGGTTAAGATTTGGGAAATAGAATTGAAATAATGTAAATTTTGTGGAAATATGAAAAAATCACAGGGTCAATGTGGATCGTGCTGGTCATTTAGTGCTACTGGAGCTCTGGAAGGTGCCAATTATCTTGCTACCGGCAAACTAGTTAGTTTAAGCGAGCAACAACTGGTGGATTGTGACCATGAGGTCTCTTCTTTTAATTCTATGTATCCTTGTTTACTTTGTCAATGCTTGGATGATGTTTACTTTGTTGATACTGTTACGAGTTTGCAATCGTAATTAAGTCGCTTTGCTTGGTGATGTCCAACATATATATATCTAATACCCACGCCTCATGGCCTCACACAACTTTGAGCAACTCTTTATATCGTGCCATCCTTTATTTACTGCAATTGCTTTGCTTTTACAGCGCCCTCCTTTCGATTATGTAGTTTATCCTTCGGATTCTCTGTTTTTTTTTTCTTTTAAGTCTTGAGGGTTGTTCTGATTCATCAATATCATTATCATTTTTCAGTGTGATCCCGAAGAACGCAACTCATGTGACGCGGGCTGCAATGGTGGATTGATGAACAATGCTTTTGAGTACATACTCAAATCCGGTGGTATTCAACGTGAAGAAGACTACCCCTACACTGGAGCTGATGGTACTTGTCACTTTGACAAAAGCAAGGTTGCTGCTAAAGTGGCCAACTTCAGTGTGGTCTCTCTCGATGAAGACCAAATTGCTGCCAATTTGGTCAAGTATGGTCCCCTTGCAGGTAAAAACACTATGCATAAATGAATGCTATACCACTAAATTCTGAATTGCAGTTCAATTAATTGTTGTTTCTTGCAGTGGGTATTCATGCAGGTTATATGCAGACATACATCGGTGGAGTTTCTTGCCCCTTGATATGCTTGAGGAGTTTGGACCATGGAGTGCTATTGGTTGGCTATGGGTCTGCTGGCTTTGCTCCTATTAGGTTCAAGGAGAAGCCATACTGGATCATTAAGAACTCCTGGGGCCCTAACTGGGGAGAGGAAGGTTATTACAAGATTTGCCGTGGCCACAATATTTGCGGTGTGGATTCCATGGTTTCTGCTGTAGCTGCTGTGAACATTAAAGATGCCTAGAAAAGCTAAGATGGTGGCTGGCCATTTTGGTATTGTCCACTACATGCTTGGACATCACCATTGTAAATACACAATTGCTGCAGTTCCAATTGTGGTGAATCTGTTGAAAGCTGTTTTTATCATAGCTATCTAATTCGGTCCTTTGAAAAGTGCTCGATAACATTTGGAAACTAAACTGGAAATGTTTGTAACTAAGTACTCTTTTGGGTTTATGCTATTTATACTAGTAGAAATGTGTTTTAGAGATAAATTTTTTTGCTGTTAATTTATGTATGCCTTTGGTATTGTCTTCCATCAACATCCATGGGCTATGTTGCAGTTAATACATATTGAATGTTGCAATATACAAAATGGTTACTATTATGAATTCATGTTGTACAAATTTAGCCAATTAATTTAGCCAAGTTTTCAACGAAGCTAGGCTTTGAAGCTCTACAAGAAATTATTAGAACATACATATTGCCAAATGACTTTGAGCTACCTATGAAACCTTTGGATTTATGTTGTATTAAACTGTAACAAATCAGGATTTTTCTTCATATGTAGAATATGAGTAGTTGTACATCTTTTCAAAAAATAGAAAGAATGATATATTGGATGTGTATAATTAAAATGTGTCATATGTTGAGACGATTTTCTGTATGAAGAGCTTCATTTGTATGCTGTTTTCCACTCGGTGATGTCAATGTACAGAATTTGCAACCTGTGACTAAGTAGGCGACTTGGCGGCATGAAGACTTCACACTAATAGAGTTGCCTGTCATCTCACATGTAGACTACAGTTCACAGCCGAATAAGTTGACAAAAAAAAATGCATGTTTTTTAGGATTCTCAATAAGCCATGAACTTTATATTTGCAATAAGCAAAATCACTCATCTTCATCATCAAGGCAAACAAATGAGAATGGTCGGAACTTGTAACCATCTCCTTCATAAAATTTATTTTGAAATTCTACCCAGTGCAGTCGCAAAGCATGCAGAAATGCACTAAGAGTTTCCATCACTAATAGCACACCAACAGTAGCAGATATAAAAACAACTATGCCAATAGCAAGGATAACAATGTTGTTATACCTACAATCATGATATGAGCTGGTTAGTGAATGATCTCATTTGAAACAAAAGGTCAACCATTATAGGAGAAATTTACTTACCCCCAAGCCAAGAGTAGCACTTTATCAAAGAAGACACTAGAGAGTTCAGAATGCGCAAGACTGCAAAAAAGTAATACATGTATAAATTAGAACAAACCGCGTACAACTTGATTATTGTGACCTCACAAAAAAAATTCAATGAAAAGATAGCTACAAGCCTACAACTATAAGTATACACCCTCTTGGGTCTCACAATAATTACAACTTGAAATGGACAAATACTTTGGGATGGAATACAATTACCACCACCGCCAAAAAAAGGGTTAAATGTCTTGGTTTAGGCTTGAGCAACAGAAAAACTTGTTTGTGTGTGTTGGTGGGGGGGGGAATACCATTGGCTATTACCAAAGAAAAAACTTCCATGCCATCCCCAAAAATCATGTGTAGCTAAACCCACACTGCCACACAATTACCCACTATTTTTTAAGATTACAAACAGTAATACATGCAAAATGCCTTCAGCATCAAAAATTCTTACCTGAGAGCCCATAAACGTAAATATGAAGCTGTATTTGAAACTGCTCCGAGTACAAATTCAATGGTGTGTATTAGTTGGTGAACAAAATTTTCACTAAAATCAAATTCACCATGTCCATGTGAGTCATGCTCCATCTCAAAATCCAAGATGTCGTCATCATCATCATCAATAATTGCATAGGAACGACCTTGATGGCGCTGAAAAAGAATGAAATTAATTCACAGGGTGCAGAAACAGCAGAAGTTGTCTTAGTAACAGTTTTAAACAAAGTGTAGTTAATAACTCATTGAGAAGTTGTAGAATTAGCTTACTTCTTCGTGTTGCTTCTTCAGAAGAAAAGGCTTGGGAAATAGCATCCATGGAACAGAAACAAGGGCCAGAAAGAGCAAAAGAAGCTGACAAACCAGAGCAATAAATGTCAGAGTTCGTATCAACCAATCTTCTGCAAGGTATTTGCAAATGTAGAAAAGGAGGAAAACCTGAAAATATTTCTGGCCAAAAAATAGCTGATTCTCCCCAAGGTCATCAGTAGGACTAAGGAACATGTATATAAGTACATGATAAAGATCCGCTTTAGAGCCAGTGCACCATTTGACTATAATTAGAAGTGATAGGTAACCAAATAAACTGTTTAAGAAAATCATCTGAGGTACAAACTGATACCTGGATAAGCAGTTGTAACAAGAGGCATATTCAGTAAATGAGTACATAGAACCAAATTTTAATTACAGAGGACAAAATACAAGTCAATTCAAAATTCGAACTCACAATTTCAATTACCAGATATTAAGGTCATTTTTGAAGAATTTTCCATTAAAAAAGCTTAATATGATGCCGAGGTTCATTTGCGCCACTCCCAGAAGAATAGACATTTTCATCTTTAAGGAATTCAAGAATGGCAACTCACTACGGCTGCCATGCCACACAGGATCCACCCCAAATGGGTAAGTATCACGTACTTTTATCAAGCCAGATGTAGAAGCATCCCTGCCAAATTCATAGAACTATTAAATAAACCAAAAGAATTTGGGAACAGAAAAAGAAGCCCACTGCAGAAGACTACTGTTTGTACCTGCAGGAAAGATCACGGCATGCATAAGCAGAAGATCCAAACAGCTCAAATGGGAGTGAAAAGAACTCATTATATACCAATCCTGTGTATATCGAGAATAAAGCCATTAACATAATAATATAGCGACCTCCAAACGCCATCTGCATAATATCTCCCAGTTTCTGCTTATTACAACAACAAAAACAACAATAAGAAAATTAAAAAGATAAATCAAATCATCTATATCAGAACAACACTGCTGAAAGAAGTAAAAGTAAAGCGAAGCTTTTGTGGTAAAAGTTATGTTCAGTTACGCAACTAGATACCAGAATACAAAGCTTGAACTCAAGTGCAAATTTGCAACGATGGAAAGCATTTCTCCGTGCATATTAATCTTCCAATTGAAAATGAACATGAGATCAAAAGGAGTTGTTGGAGGGAGAATAAAAGGAATTGTTAATTAGTGTTGGAATTTAGAGAAAAAAGGGATATGATGCATCAACTTGAAAAGAAAATGGAAAGAATGCTCCGACTCTAAAGTGGAACGTGGGAAGCGAAACATGTGATGAAGGGGATATGTTATACTGGGCCAGTCGGAACAAAAGAAAGCATTGTTCTAGGTTATCTTGCAAAATGGAAAAAAAAAATCAACAGGAGCCACAGGCAAGTGAAAACAAATGAAGAAAGCAACGTTCCAAGTCAATTTTGCAAAATAAATAATAAATCTATAGGGATCACGGGCAAGGAAAAAAAAATTAAGAGAGCAATGTTCCAAGTCATACTATAAGTTAAACTAATGAACTTAATTTCATCCGCAACATATCAAAAAGATAGGCCCATTAGCATTGCATCACAAGTGTAGAGAAATTTACTATTTAGATTAAGTTGAGCTTTGAATGGACCTTAATAAGAACAAGAAGCTCAAAGCTATGGTGAACATCAGACCATTGCCATTCAAGTAGCAGGAAGCTCAAGTTCTGGTGATAGTTGCGTATCAGAAAGACTTTCAACACAGATACTAGCTAAATTTGTAAGTTGCAACTGGTACACAAAATGTATATATAATAGATTGAAAGTAGCAACTAGAACTATAAGAGAAGCAACATACCTGACTGGAGAACTTCTTCTCCTTCATAATCAAGTATAAAGTAGCCAAAAACAAACATATACCATGGCCCCAATCACCAAACATTACAGCGAACAGAAAAGGGAATGTGACGATAGTGTAAACAGCAGGATTTGCTTCCTGGTATTTGGCAACCCTGCAATAACAGATTCAGAGCATAGTTAAAACATTAGCATAAGATTGACTTGAAAAGGCCCAACATTTTTAGGGGGCAGAGTTGGAGGAGGGAGGTAAAAACATCATAGATGAAGCTGAACCCAAATTCTTCACATAAGATTTTTAACAGAAATAAATGATAGATAGGTGAAGTAAAATTTCAAAAGCTACAGAATTTCACAAGTCAGCACGAAAAAATATTGTCCACGAGTCTTGAACATGATGCTTGTATTTATAAACAAGTTAATGGTAACTGATGGCAGGGGTCCTACATAATCTTAACCAAAAGAAATAGAAGCTAAGTTCATCATGGTGTCACAAATGGAAGTTTCCACCCTTATTATATATTTCATGCCATTAAGTTCATCTAAAGTATGAACATTCAAACTTGTTGGTGGGAAGGAGGAATGAACAAAGGAAAAAAAACAAGACCAGAAGCTTCAACTTCTCATTGGCTCCGGTACATCGCTATCCTAGCCTCATAGGCCTCTTATCAAGTTCACTTAGACTAGAAGAAATGTCACACATAACAACAAATTACCGCCCATTTGGTTATTGGTAATAAATGGTGGCAATGAGATGAATTCATATATATTTTTGCAAGAAAAGTATCATGACAATGTCTGTAGGAATGCAACTCCATTCCTCACCATGTGATTTTCTACCTAAAATTCCATTCCCTTCTATTGCCACCCTTTTTAATGGTAATGGTTGGTATTGAAAATTTAAGAAGAAATAGGGATACTTGGAGATAGATTAGTATTCACATGGGTATTGGCTCATTAAATTACCATCAAATCTAATTGAAAATCCATTCTCATTCCCACCATTTATAACCAAGAATCAAACGGGCCATAAGGGCCTATTGTCTTTCTTATTGTGCTAGCTATGACTTATGATTGTGTGATGGATAGTTAAATAAGAAAATAATTGTGGAAAGATAATCCAGAGAAACCATGTCAATTAATTGAGGGAAAGCTAGTAATAAGTTTTGGGAAAAGTAGTGAGAGAAATATCTCAAAGGTAATTCCTACCTCTCAAAATGGATAATTTATATGACAATTTTTAACACAATATATATTCACCTCTACATTCTACCTTATCTTTACTTATTTTCATTCAACTACTTCTTTACTGAGTTTAATTTTGATTAACAACATACATCCCTCATCCAAGAGCTGACACTTATGATCACATAATGGTTTAAGATATACTTAGCAGAGTGATCAGCTGAACACAAGGTCTAGTCTAGATCCTGAGATTTACTTTGACTTCATTGGACAGGTAAGGAGGAGAAACAAATGGATTATTCCTGGTCCACTATATGGCTCAACCCCAAATCTAACCCAGGCGATAGTTGGTTTAAGACTTTAAGATGCCATTCCGAACCTACATGTCATATATTGTCACAGAAATTTTGAAATTTGCAGCCAATACAGAACTCACCCATATGCATCTACAATTTCTTGAAAAGAACTAGTAAATTTGTTTGTGCGAAAATAGGTTGGTGGCAATTCCTTTGTCTGCAAAACATGGAATATAGAACCAACTTGTGAGTTGCTGTCATGAGTTGCTTGTTGCAGTGCATCTTGAATCTGCAAAGTTGAATGTGGAATAATCAGATGACAGTGAGTCAGTGACACTAAATTTTGTCTTACAAACATATCAAAAGTAAATCTATTGAACATGGTGATGGATTCTGACCTCTTTTGCTGAAAAAACCGGACACCAACCTTCTGCCACAAGGCACTTCTTTGTCACATCTATACTGAGCATATTCAACGTGTGATAAATGGATTTCTCCTTCTTAACCTTTGAAATTATAAAAAACAAAAAATAAATACAAAAAATCAGTGACTCAATTTTGTTCAATGAGAAAGTGTTTACAAGGGGCTTAGCCAATGAAATTCGAAAGTGCAGACGAATATAGGAAAGAAAGGAAACTAACACAACAGCTAAGAAAACATTAAATACTTACCAGATGGTACCATTGTTCGAATTGGGATCCAATAGTACTTAAAACATTGTCACGGTGCACATGACCAGCATCGATAGTAGTCTTCAGCTCAGTCAGTTTTGCAGTAACCTATCAATTATATTGTCAATAGTATCAGCCATTTAGATATATTATTCACTTAAATAAGGTAACATTCAATCAGTAGAGCATAAAAGTTCTTACAATTGTGATATTTCAACATGCAAGCAAATGCCAATAAGATTGGACCCATATAGGTCCTTACGTGTAGCTTTCTTTGTGATTCTAAATAAGTAAACTTCATAGAGTACAAATTTAGGCCCTTGCATGTACAGCCATGCCTTACCAATCTTCTCAACAACAATTAACAACAGCCACATAAAAAAATTACTAAAGTGGTTTCGAAAAAAATGAGGTGAAGGGATTTTGTCTATAATGGTAAGCATATTTTCAAAGCACAGAAATTTTAATATAATATGGCATACATTGCTTACTTTTTTCTTTTAAAATAAAAAATTGGCCACAACTTTAATGCAAACTAGTAATAAACACGTAAACTAGTAATAAACTAGTAAATACCTCTTTTGTCATCTGCTGATGCTTTTCTGGGTCATCAGAAAAAGAGTAACAATTTGCTCCAAACGCTTCACATATTTTAATTATTTTGTTCTTTGCCCTTTCTCCAGAGTAGAAGATCACAAATACATTTTTCTCAACCTACAAGGTCAGATAACTCAGACAAAGATTCAGAAGAAACTAAGCAAAGATATTCCTGAATGCTGAATAGCTCAGTGTAAGTGTGAAGATATGTAATTAAAAAAAAAAAGGCTTTTTCTGTAGTAGAATTACATGCAAATTTGTACTCCTAGATCCAAAACTCCACCGATAGCTGGCCATTGAGATGGCAAATTCAGCTTAAGTGATGATTTGATGAACCAGAATTGTACTAGCATGTGAGCTACCCAAGACTGCCCCAGTTCAACTGACGAAATAGACGATTATTTTGTGAAACAGCCTGGGTCCACAGGTCCTCTCTTTTATCGCTTCAGTTTTGAAAGTGAAAAGTGGAAACAAAAGTTTAAAAGGTCCAAGAAAAGAAACAATATAATTTGATTATCATATTCACCTTGTGGCCAGATCCAGGGTCGACAACAGGATAATCAAGCACTCCTTGCTTCAGAAAAACATTACCCCTGGTTGCCCGAAAAATAATCCTCTCAAATGCCATTGATCTATCTCTAGGGACCAGACCACTAATATACCCAAGTGCATACTGTTTTGAAGGGTCAACAACCATTTCCTGAGCAAAAGCAATTGTCAGTACATTCTCCAGACAATTAAAAAAGAAACGAAAATGAAGTATACAGCGATAGCTACAGAAAACTACTTGTTCTGGCAATAATGGACTGTCCATTGATCGATCACTGGAGTTATGTGCTTCATTTTGTGTCTTCTGAGCTGCTGTTGTAAAAGCCGAATGGAAAAACTCTGCAGCCTGAAGTAGATCAGCATAGTTTAATGAAATTTGTAATCGTCAAAAAAATGATCTACAGCTACTTAGCAGAAGTGAGAGTGGTGAGAAACACAGATCAGCTCACTGTAGATGTAAATTGTAATATGTGGCATTTGATGAGTTGTCAAAGTTGACAAAATAAATATGATGATAAAATAAACTTACCTTCAACAATACCAACTTATATTCAATTAGCTCATTGTATGAATGTTGTAGTTTTTCGTTATTTGCATTCATCTCTACAAGTTCAGCCTCAAGTTCACCAAGTTTTACCTGCTTGTAAAAATGAGAAGTTATCCGCAAGAAGAGGAACAAGTGAAAAGAAAGGAATCGCCCAGGTTAAGCATACCTCTAGTGCATCTAAATGTACATCGTCTCTAGAAAAGAACCAGGTTGAGGAAAGTAAACCAGCCATTGTCATTTGCTCCTTGAGAAACCTAAGCTTGCGAGCCATTTCCTCACATCTTTTCAACTGGATTGATGAACCAAGTCAACAAATTGAAAGGTCGGTAAAGAGACATCGCTGGTAGTTACATATAACTTGGAAGGTAGAGCAGTTTAGTTCATATAACCCAATTGAAATACAAGAAGTAGTACATTGACTTTGATAGAATTCACATAAAATTTTGTTTCAAAACACAGCAATAAGAGAACTTATTTACTTTACTAGCACACGCTAGGCAGTGGAAAGCCAAATCCTATTTCTAGTTTCTAGTAATATAAAGCACATGGAGCTTGAAATTTGAAGTTGGCTGAGGTAGCATCTTAAATAAATTACTTTATACTTAAGAATCATAAACCAAACTAAGCAAATCATTAAGAGGAAATTGTTTAGGGTTTTGGTTTTTCCCATTTCATAAAGTATAAAGATGAAAGAAATAATAGTATATCTTGATTGACATAGCCCTATCAAGGAAGGACTAAGAGAATAGAGGAATAGGACATAGATCGCAAATGCAGTTGAAATGTAAAACGTTAGAGAACAATCGCACCTGAGCAGCATAAGTCCTCTGGAACGGGCTCTTTTCAGCATTTAGCTGCACAAAAATTCAAGATATTTTGTAAGTTCTATTGCCAATTGCACAGAAAAATGGGGGAAAGAATAGCTTAATAGGCATCAGGCATAGCTTTTGACTACCACACTAAACACATCTCCTTCATCCATTGTGTATGTATCTACGTGTTATACATACACCACCCATTTTGATGTTTGAAACTCTCACATCATCATCTATCATCATGAAGCTCCTTTGCAAAACAAAAGGAAGAGAAAAATACATACATACATCTTTAAATTGAAAAAGCGAAAGATCGCCGAGGAGAGAAATGGTGCGATGAACAGATTCAATTGGAATTATCAATTGAACTAATTGCATTTCTTCTGATCTCATTAGATCCATCCTTTCCCAATCTTTGCTGTCCCGCATTGTTAATCTCCGATTGAATTCTATGCAACCAAGGTGAGAGTTGTTCTGTTTGACTGACCGACTTATGAAAAACAAAGTTTGTGTGTAATTTCCCAACCTTTTTCTTTCTCTTTACTCTTTTTCTGTTGGAGTAAATAAAAATAAAAGGAAGCCACTACGACCAGCGCACCAAGTAACTATCAACTTTCTCCTTCCCAACTGAGCGCCGACACCTTTTCTTTATCACTCTTCCATACTTCCATTTCAATTTTTATTTACTTTGATTTTAGTGTTATTTTTGCTTACTTTTACAAAATACTATCAATTGTAAATCTACGACTATTTAATATTTATTCTTAACCTTAACAGTTATATATATATATATATCATATCCTATTAACTTTTTTTAAGTTATAATCAGCATATAAAATTGCTCATTTATTTGGCACCCTAATTTTTTATAATTTCAAAAATCATATACGGAGTAAATATTTCTTTGCTCTTGGTTGCACCTTGCTAGGTGGTGCAACCGGTTGTACAAAAATGTGTCGATTTAAGTTTTTTTTTTTAATCACCTCATGCATACAATATATATAATGCATCATAAATTAGACTTGATTTGTATTTGGAAGACCATACACTGATTAGATTTATTTCTCCTTTCGTATCAAGTTGATGTGATGTGAATTGAGTTTGTGGTCTATAATTAGACTTCAATTAGTATTTTTTTCTGTCACTATATAAAACTACTATATAAAACTAAGAGTACGTAGTGGTAGGTATTACCGTATCAACCAATTCATAGACCACGAGTTCAATTCTTTTGAAGTACATTATTATTAAGAGAATTCTTGAAAGGATCATAATTATTATCAATCGGGAAAATAAATTAAAGAATGGATTGGAGTGTTGAAAGAAAACCAGAATGATGGAATAGTAATGCTTTTCTAAAGTGATCAAATGTTTAAGGCATAAAGCAATACGTGCTTGTATTTCTCATTAGTTTGAACAACAATTGATCGATTGATGTGCAAACTGCATGCTGATCCTTAATTCCTTACACATCAATTAATTTAATTTGTATAATCGTATAAGCATGTGTTTAGTCGATAATGACGATAATGTTGGTTATGAGGGAGCCGCAGGGACAATAATGAGAACCGATTTAACGGTTTTAGCTAATCGAAAGAAAAATTCTAATCAATTGAGTTATATCAATATTGCATGCTTACATTTAATTTATTTATATGGAGTACAATCTTCACACTGTTGATGACCAATCTAATTGATCATTTAATTAAGAAAGTAAGAGAAGGTTATGAGTGCAACAACTAGCCTTAACTTAAGAAGCATTCATCTTAAAGCTACGTTTATGTCGCCAGATCATCTATATCAAAACTCCCCCAAACAGTTCCTTGCAGACTTGTAGGTACGTGACTCAACTCTCTAACCTTTAGGGCCTGTTTACTTCAGCTTAAAATCAGTTCAGTTTAATTCAGCTCAACTCACCTCATTTTAATTCAGTTCACTTCAGCTTTTTCCTTATTTTTCTATTCATTAATTCTTCATAAAAAACTTTCAGTTCAGTTCAGCTCCAATCAGTTCAGTTCAGCTATTTTCAATTGAAGTAAACAGACCCTTATTTGATAAAATTAAAGTTACTTAGATTCAAAAGATCCCTAAATTTGATTAATTATACATTTACACTATGCACTCCCTGAGCTTCTTTTAGAACCATTATCAATAAAATGATATTACAATAATTGTAATTGCAATACACAATAANTGGCACCCTAATTTTTTATAATTTCAAAAATCATATACGGAGTAAATATTTCTTTGCTCTTGGTTGCACCTTGCTAGGTGGTGCAACCGGTTGTACAAAAATGTGTCGATTTAAGTTTTTTTTTTTAATCACCTCATGCATACAATATATATAATGCATCATAAATTAGACTTGATTTGTATTTGGAAGACCATACACTGATTAGATTTATTTCTCCTTTCGTATCAAGTTGATGTGATGTGAATTGAGTTTGTGGTCTATAATTAGACTTCAATTAGTATTTTTTTCTGTCACTATATAAAACTACTATATAAAACTAAGAGTACGTAGTGGTAGGTATTACCGTATCAACCAATTCATAGACCACGAGTTCAATTCTTTTGAAGTACATTATTATTAAGAGAATTCTTGAAAGGATCATAATTATTATCAATCGGGAAAATAAATTAAAGAATGGATTGGAGTGTTGAAAGAAAACCAGAATGATGGAATAGTAATGCTTTTCTAAAGTGATCAAATGTTTAAGGCATAAAGCAATACGTGCTTGTATTTCTCATTAGTTTGAACAACAATTGATCGATTGATGTGCAAACTGCATGCTGATCCTTAATTCCTTACACATCAATTAATTTAATTTGTATAATCGTATAAGCATGTGTTTAGTCGATAATGACGATAATGTTGGTTATGAGGGAGCCGCAGGGACAATAATGAGAACCGATTTAACGGTTTTAGCTAATCGAAAGAAAAATTCTAATCAATTGAGTTATATCAATATTGCATGCTTACATTTAATTTATTTATATGGAGTACAATCTTCACACTGTTGATGACCAATCTAATTGATCATTTAATTAAGAAAGTAAGAGAAGGTTATGAGTGCAACAACTAGCCTTAACTTAAGAAGCATTCATCTTAAAGCTACGTTTATGTCGCCAGATCATCTATATCAAAACTCCCCCAAACAGTTCCTTGCAGACTTGTAGGTACGTGACTCAACTCTCTAACCTTTAGGGCCTGTTTACTTCAGCTTAAAATCAGTTCAGTTTAATTCAGCTCAACTCACCTCATTTTAATTCAGTTCACTTCAGCTTTTTCCTTATTTTTCTATTCATTAATTCTTCATAAAAAACTTTCAGTTCAGTTCAGCTCCAATCAGTTCAGTTCAGCTATTTTCAATTGAAGTAAACAGACCCTTATTTGATAAAATTAAAGTTACTTAGATTCAAAAGATCCCTAAATTTGATTAATTATACATTTACACTATGCACTCCCTGAGCTTCTTTTAGAACCATTATCAATAAAATGATATTACAATAATTGTAATTGCAATACACAATAATTCCTAATTTTTTTCGTATCCCGATACATACAGAGGTATGATAGAAATACAAATTATCAATTTAGGACATGTTTAGTTCAGTTAAGCTCCATTCAGTTCGGCTTCGGTCCAGTTATTTAGTTCGATTCAGTTCAGTCCTTTTTTAATTTTGCTAATTTATTTGATTAACTCGATTGAGCTAATTAGGTTGCTTATATCAATTTAGTTTACACATGTTGGACCGATGTATTTCCGTCTTAATTTTTCATACGAAGAACAGTTTATTATGTATGCTGATATTGATTAGTAAAGACAAACTTCCTTAGTCCAAAAACTTTCTGACTTTTTAATACTACAACAACAACAATAATAATAATAGACAACATGTTAATATCATAAATTCATAATTATGTTAATACTTCTTAGACAATAATAATACTACAATCTTCATAATACTAATTAAGGCTCTATTTTCCTCATCTTATTTTTACTTATTTTCAGTAAAATTAAGTTTAATTAAGCAAAACTCAGTTTCAATCCTTAATAAATTGTATATGATTTCAGCAAAAATAAGTTCAGTTCAGCATAAATAACTTCAGATAAGTAAAAACAAGTTTAGTTCAGCAAAAATAAGTTCAAATCAACAAAAATAAGTTGACAAGAACATGGCCTAAATAACATAATATTATATAAGATGTTTTTTTTGCATATATATTAGTTTATAATTATTAATGGATTCTATAACAATATTATTATATAATCCTTAATCTATAGTTAAGAATAATTAATCAAAACTATAAACATTTAGTTCAGCTCAATTCAGGTCATTAAGTTCAGTTCAGTTATTTTCAGTTGAAGTAAACAAGCCTTTAGTTACCAATTGTTCCCTAAATTACGGATTAATGTGTGACTAGTCAACCAAAGGGGATTCTAAAACTCTACGGGCCTGTTTACTTCAGCTTAAAATCAGTTCAGTTCCGCTCATTTCAGTTCAGTTCAGCTCTTCTTTTATTTTGCTACTCATTAATCCTTCATACAGTAATAAACTTTCAGTTTGGTTCGGTTCAGTTTGGCTTAGTTCGATTAATTCAGTTCAGTTCAATTATTTTCAGCTGAAGTAAACATGCCCTACCTTAGATAACCAAATTAATAATAAAAAGGCTCATACGTATCACATCATTTTGTAAGAATTTACATTGAATCAGTTAACTCCCGCTTAGGCCGCTTTGACATACGGAGTATCATATTATTTGTTCTAGGCCTATTTTTTCGTATTAGGGTTTTCTAAAGTTTTATATATACTCTGTTGTGTAACGTGGCCTAATTCTATATTTGAAATTCCTTATTATCTAACAATGCAATATTTTGGATGTGGCCAACACACTATTATGGTCTGTTTACTTTAGCTGAATTGAATTGAACTGAACTGGTTGGAGCCGAACTGAACCGAAAGTTTATTTTAAATGAAGGATTAATTAATGAGTAGCAAAATAAGAGAAGCTAGAGTTTAACTGAACTGAATTTAAGCTGAAGTAAACAAGCCCTTAGTGAAGCAAGTCAAATATGTGAGCTCTTGTTAATCTTTACTTTAGTATTTATATAAGCTATAATAATAAAAATACTTAGGTAATGTGGTTATAATTAATAATAATATATATAATAATACAGGCTATGATATAAACACTTAGGTAATATGATTCATAATATTATTAAATTAATGTGCTGCATGCTATAATTGGTATCACTGTCATTATTATCTCTAATTTTTTATATGCAAATTGTCATCAATATCATGATTCTAAATTAATCTCTGACCCTAAATGATATACACCTATGTGTTTTGTGACTTTTTAAGTATATTTGTCTAACTTATTAAATCTTAAATTATTTTGGTATAGCCTTTTTTAATGCAAAATAATTATTCATTTCACAACTTTGGAGAAGCACAAACTTAATTAACTCTAACAAGGTAGGCGAATTTTGTTTTCTATATATACATTTCATAAAAAAGTTTAATTAGGTTGGAAATTTTGATAGGAAGATCGACCTACAACATTCGAGTTCAAAAAAACATCTTATTTCAATTCAAAAACAACAAAATTGAAGATAAAATCTATCAGTTGTATAAATCAACATTTCATCACATCTAGCTACCATTTACAAAAAAACAATATTTGTATTTCAACAGCTGTAAAAGTTATATTTCGCACAAAAGTTTATTTTAAATTCGTTTATGTCATAGTCCAATATATAAAAGACCTTAAAAGAAACCCTTCCAATATATAAAATTCGTTTATTGTCATAATTATTGCCCAATATATAAAAGACCCTAAAGTAAACCCTTCCGATAGTGATAATATTGAGTACTTCAAAAAAGCTTCCTCAAAAAACATGTCTTTGGTAATTGGTATACCAAGGAGGGTACAATACAGTAGAATTGATGGGTTTTTTGTTAATATCCTAAGTAAATTTGAAGTCGTGTCGAATGCATAAAAATTCTTGAGAAATAAGAAAGTATATATGTATACAAACACCAAATCCAGAAAAACACAAAGATCTTCATACAAGTACATAACAATAATTGTATATAACCCTAGTACGTAACTACTAGCCCACACAACACAATCAATGATATTTAGTTGCTTTTTTTATAGTTTTTCTTTTTTCTCAGAAATATAACGAAGATACGACGAGTAATATAATAAAGGAGATAGATATATTATTGAAGTTATGAATGACAAAAGAGAAATAGAGGGAAACAGGAGTTAGTCAAGTAATCAAACAGTTAAACACATCCCTTGACTTGCGGACACGCATGAGAGTTATGGAAGTGAAGCTCTCAGCTACAGCAAACCCAACGTACTATTTCATGTTAATTTTTCATGCATGGTTCATGATTCGTTGTCTTTGTCTATATCAAACATAAAATTAAATTATCATCAAGCCAAAAATAAAACTATATTGTAGACATTCAAATAAGAAGAAACTTTTTTCGATAAGCTTATTATCCAATTATAAAAGGAAATTAAAAGCACGAGTTGAGCAACAATTGAGTTTTTTATTTTTTGGTTAAATCTCTATGTATAATTTCTAATATAAAACTATAGGGTTTGACGATGGTAAACATTAATGTTTTCAGCAAAAATAAATTTAAATTAGTTCAAAAAATTTCAACAGTATTAAATTTAGACTGATTACAAATTTTGATAAGTTCAAATGATTTTAGATATGTTGAGATAAGTTATAAAATAGATATAGCTTGTCAAATATAACTTTAATAAACACTTTGTAGCTTTTTATACATCCAGTACACTCACAGTTGTATCTATATAACATTTCTGAAAATTATTGCAAATAGAATACTCTATACATACTACTGGTTAAATTCAATTCAAAACCAATTAAACCTATCTTATGTACTCTTTCTGTGTTTCATAATGTTCTTAGCAACATTGCAATTTTCACACACTATATATATAAAAAAAGTGCTAGGGAACCACAAGAGCAGGGATGAAAATCGATCATATGATCTCTAGAACTATGAGATTGATAAACTCTAACCAACTAATATGAGAATATTAAACATTCAGAACCGAAATGAAGTAATTAAAAAAAAAAAAGAATTGTTTTAATAAGGTTTCAAAACTGTTAAAAACCACACTCTCATCTATTGTTCTTGTTAAAACTTGATTTCAAATGAGTCAAATAATACACTGTTAGTATTCAAACATATAGAAGTATATAATTACTAATAAATACGGAGTACTACTCTAACCAACTAATATGAGAAAACAATAATTAAAATGTTCCAAGTTTAATGCATCACATCATCAATAAATACGAAGTACTATACAAGCCTAAACAGTAAGGAAAAGACCAGACATCACATTTCCTCCTACAACTTCATTCATGCATTTTATTATCATTCATTTATAACACGCATTAGCTTAAAAAAGAGACTTTTTTTTGCATCTAAATAATTCATGGCAAAGAAGCAATCAACTTTTGTTTTGCAATTTTACATGTATTCTTCTCTAACAATTAAAGACCTGACCAATTTTAATCATAACAAACTATGTTTCTTAAACGCCTTTACCACTCAATGTTTGTCCACCTTAATTATTGCTATTAATAATTATTTTCTTACAAATTTTATTTTTCATTTATTTGAAGTTCTTTCCTCCAAAACCATAGTAAAATTAACTAAATTAAGACAACATTTATCTTTTTTCTTTTTTTTTTTTTTAAATATATATTAATTCACTAATAAAAGACTAATACGACATCTACAATAAAGATCAAAACTAACAAATACAAAACAATATTAATCCAATAATATATAAACATGCAAAAATCTAATTTAGCACTAAAATAGGGTATGCGGACTTTGCGGCCACTATGATGCAAAAATAGAGTAAGAGATGTGTTTAAATCTCTTTGATACTTGAACATAAAATTATACAAATTTTAATTTATATAAATTAAAGAAACATTGAATCTTAATATTCAACTAAAAATTCATACTTAAATGTTGATATATCATCTGGTTAAGAAGGATTCATAGTTAAAGACTGATTACAAAAACAACTTAAGCATAACATTATAAAATTTGTTGGTACTCAAAAAAAATAGCTAACAATTATGCATAAGCCCTCCAAATCAAAATATTTCAATTAATCTTTCACTAAATTAAAAGGTCATAAAGATCCTTGAAAGTTGTGATAAATATTAACCAAATAAAATTATCAGTCTTGCAAAATTTCACACATGAAAAATTCAATTATTCTTACACAAATATACAAAACAACTGCACCATATAATTTTTCGTTTTGTTTTTTTTGAAATACAACTTAACCACCAACTAAAAAAAACCAAGTCTTTTTCTCTCACACTACTACTGCAAGTAGCTCTGTCTGAAAACAACCAACTATTTGACACTACCAACTAATTCCAGAAAATCCCCATTAAAAAAAAAAAAAAAAACAGTTTGAGTTTTTCTGTGTTATTCTGAAGTGCAATCAAAAGTATGTCAGAAAAGAATGAAAACAGCATAATGCAGAAGAAGTGAAGAAGAAGTTGGAAATGAATGAAATTAAAAATTAAGGGAAGTAAAGATATGATCAAAAGAAAGAGCACATGATAAAGGTCAGAAGAGTTTACATAAGTAAGGAAATGAAAGTTTGTCCACATATATATACTTATCTTCGATTTTTATTGACACAAGTGACCAAATCTAGTAGTCTATATAGTATTTATATATAAAAGCATCTTTTCCTTTAAAAACCAACTTGCTACAAATTACTAGTTCTTGTACCTTAACTAGTTTAATTGCTGCATGCAGTATGTACCCTAATTATTATTTCTAGTAGTTGACATTTTATTATACACATATATACAAATAAATTAAATAAAACCATAATAATAATATATTCATATATTCATATATCTGTGTGTAGTATGTTATATATGATACGATCTTTCTCTTTCTGAATTCTCTCGATCACTTTCTACCACCGTACGTACTCCAACAAAATCTTCATTCTATCACATGCAATGCTTACACAAAGTTCTAAACAATCACCCCTCGCTCGCTCGCTAGCCCTTCTTAATTATATTTATAAATTTAAGGGGTCACATCTTCGGATGTCTACTTCAACAATATTATTCAACCTTCATTTAATTTGTTTTATGGGTTTAATAAACACATGCATCCACATTATTATGAATGTTACTCAATTTGTCCCTACTCATTACATTACATCACTTATAAATTGGAGGTCGATCAATTTTAGGAGATTAGGTTTATTTCAAAAAATTTATTTGTAGTTACAAAAATATAAGTGTCAACCATATATATATACCAATTCTTCACCAAAGTATGTAGTTAGGAATTCTTTAATTTGTTAAGGGAATGAATGGGAATTATATATTATGGGTAGTAAGCTAAGTGTACGTTGTTCGAATGAAGGTTGTCATTATGGGCATCTCCACAATGGCATAACACGGTGTGTTTTTAATGTTATAGTCACTAAGAATAAGATATATAGATTATTGTCAAAATCATTTGTCCAGCAGTTAACTATATATATATATATATATATATATATATATTTGAAGTTTATTATAATAAGTTAAACTCCAATTCACACAGAGGACTACTAAGTTTGGTAGTGGTCCTTTTTACTTTAATTTGGGGTGGCCTAATTATTTTAGAAACCTAACCGGCCTATCTATTTTTAATAATAAGGTATGGGGTCATGGAGAAATATCATTCCATTAGCATCTCCGGCCCCTCCTTGTGTGCTTCATATACCATCATATGCCCTAATAACTTATTTGAAGCTACAAATTAAGTAAGTCACACAAATGAACAATTAATTAGAGACTCAAATACTATAAATTAACTTTGGTAATACAATAGAGTCCAATTCTATGCTGATTTTTTTTTTTTTTTATGTATATAATAATAAGTACATTTGAAGGTTTCTTAACCATAAAATCTTAAAAATCCTAATAACCATAATCTGATCATAATCATATATATATTATATAATAGCCATTACATTCACTAAAGGTATTTGAAGAAGAAGCTAAAAGAAAAGGAAAGAATTAAAAGGGTCATATCAATACATATATATATATAATATATATCATCAAATAATTAGCTAGGATCGAGTAAATAAATGTGATGGAAGGTAAGAGGTTGAGTGTTGTACAGACTGCTAGTAAGATTTACAATTTCCGGCAAACAGACGGATAAGCTGGAAAAAGTAGCTACCTCGAGTTCAAAACCACAGCATAAAGCAAATGAGAATTCAATTCTACCAATTTAATTAAAAAGACTCACATAAAACACCATATAAATATATATATATATATATATATATATATATTAGTACTGGTTACTGTATTCTATTTTAGTATTTAAAGCAAACAAAATCATAGATTTTGCACATATCCACATGCTTCAATATATATATATATGCATGAACAAACAACTATTATAAAATAATTAATTAATTATTGTCTAATAATCTAATTGCATTGAGATTATTAGAATTACTATAAATGAAGCTAATGATGAGAAGTTTTTATTATAAAACAAAAACCAACCAATATATCCTGGTGAATTACATGATAATGATCATCATCATATCATAATAATTTTAAAAAATAATAATAATAATAATAACATCCAATAACATTACCAAATTTCCTAACGAAAAGAAACATATCTTTTGTGAAACTAAGTATCTGCCAAGTTCCCAGTAATCAAAGTGACAAATAATTAAAATGTCATGATCTCCTAGAACGTAACATCCATCTCACATAATTTAAAACTTTAAATAAATAGCAAAAATTAAAAACATGACATTACTACAATACTTTTAATTTTTGTTTTGTTTCTCATGGATCATCAAATGATCATGGATTAGCTTAGTTAGCTTCTAGATAGAGCTAGTAGAGAGAATGTTCGTTGTTGTGTGTACCAATTTTATTTTTTATTATATTTGGCGAAATTCAAGATCTTGGGGGTGGGAAAAATTGCGTACCAGCTAAAAAAGCATTGATCGGTGTTGGATAAATGGTGGTATTAGTAGTACTAATACCCATCATCGGGTCTAGTAAACTAGCTGTTGTGGTGTTGGTATCAGCTCCGATACCCCCACTACCGACTGTTCCCATTAGGTCGGTAGTGGTAGTAGCTGCGTTCAGCATATGGCCGTGGTGTTGATGCCTACCCCCGGATGAGCTCTCACCACCCCCATAGCGTGATTCGGAACCTTGATCATAGAGGATGCCCTTGAACAGATGACCACCAATGTTAACAGCCGTCTGATAAGCAAATTGTTCATCTGGATCGTCCATTGCACTCACCCGTACGCATCGGAAAACTGCTGGAGAGTTCACCTCTGGTGGGAAATTTCCCACCTCTAACCCTAGTACATTGCACAAGAAATCAAGCATTATATTCTATATATATATAAGCTAAGTAATATATGTATTAAAATGTATATGTATGTATATATTTCATTGCAACTCATCCTAAATTTATTAACATAAGATGATGGAATTTTGCTTAAATAAATAACAAAAAAAAAAAAAAAAAAGAGTAAAGCAATTCATCAAGTGTGTTTGATTTGTAAGAGCTACTATAGAGTTGGACTAGTAAACATGCAAATAATAATAATAATAATAATTATAATTTGTTGGTTTGTAGTATGATTTTAGAGTGACAATTATCCAGAAGAATGACACATGCCTAACTTCAAATTATTAAACAAAAAGGTAACAAAATAACTGTATGATGCATCCATGTATATGATCTACCATACTAGTATCCGTCTCTCAAATTAAAGAGCAAGAAATTATTAAAGAGTCCGACCGGTGTTGGCTAGTAAAATAGGTTAGATCAAATCAAATCACATGTATATACATCAATCTATCATAAAAATACTAGCTAGTACTTGAATACTAAATTAATAAATTGCAAAAAATTGAAGGGATATAATGTAGATAATAATCCCCAATTATGCATATTTAATTACCTCCAAAAACAGTTGAATTATATATATATAAGCTAAGTGAGTGTTGATATAAATAAAAAAAAATTACCAGAAGCAGGAGCAGTGTTA
Source organism: Suaeda aralocaspica (assembly GCA_016808085.1). NCBI lineage: Eukaryota > Viridiplantae > Streptophyta > Magnoliopsida > Caryophyllales > Amaranthaceae > Suaeda > Suaeda aralocaspica. The sequence continues at coordinate 42,986 of PYUH01000044.1, read as the reverse complement.
GTAGTAAGAATACGAGAAGCACGATTTTCTCGCATCCTTTTTTCGCCACCACTTCCAGTACCACCAGCTGATCTCATAATTTGTTGTTGTTGTTGTTGGTGTTGTTGTAAAGTAGACAACTGCTGTAAGCGTTCGCGGCGCTTAGCAGCAGGAACCCAAGTACTCTTAACGTGAGTAGGACAATCAAAACCCCTGCTCTTACAACAAGTCCTACACCTCAAATGTATACAATCTTTCTTAGCTTGATTTCCGCAATCTTGACAATTCATGCCCCCACTACCACTACTCCCACTTCCTAATTGCCTACTAAACACTGATCTACTACTACTACTTGAAATAATCAATGTGTTGTTGTTGTTATTATTATTATTATTATTATTATTATTATTTTGATGATGATGATGATACTCATCAATGCCAAAGATCCTCCTAGTTGAATAAGGTGGTCCCACCACCATGGACGGCTGTGATTCCCCTAGAAAAGCATGCTGATGTTGATGATGATGATGATGATGATAATCTTGATGGAGATGAAGCTTTGGAGCATGGTGATGATGGTGGACCTGCACGTATTGTTGCCATATCTCTAAACTTCCTTTTGGATAGATCTCCTCACTATTATTATTATTATTATTATTATTATTATTATTATTATTATTATTATTATTATTATTATTATTATTATTATTATTATTATTATTATTATTATTATTATTAGAATAAAATATTAACCCAGGAGAAGTCGTATTATTATGAACCCAAGAATTTTGAATTTGATTTTCAGAATTACTGGAATTATTATTATTATTATTATTATTATTATTATTATTATTTTGCGGATTTTGTGAACTGCTGCTCCCCGGTGTTCCTAATGAAAAGAAACCAGCCATACTCTCAACTCCTTCAAATGATACTTCATTTCTATCCCAATTTTTGAAAAAAATTAATGTTATTTAAAACCAAAAAGAGAAAGAGAGAGAAGACAAAGAAGGGTTTTAGAAATTTTCTGTCACTTGTGTGAAGAAGAGGAAAAGGAATAGGAGAAGAAGAAGAAGGAGTGTAATAAAGGCAAATACTGCAACGCCGCCATGAGCAGCTGAACAAATAATTTAAGGCAACACCAACATCTAAACTGCAAATTTTTACTACTAAATATATCTGCAACTATTTTTAATTTCTCTCTCTTTTGGATTATTTATTTTTGTTTTTATTAAGTGATGAAAAATAAGAGAGTGTTAGTTGTTTTTTCTCTCTTGTTTTAATCACACATACCATCCATTCACTCGCTTAACTTACTCTCACTATAGTCTATACTGCCACTTCGACTACCTTTGTATTACAGTCATTGAAATTGATGTTCTAAGCCGTTGGATTGTTTATCCGATGGTTTCACGAATTCCACGTGGCAGAGAATCACCTTTTGCCTCTTATTCGTCCTTGCACCGAAAAACCCGCTCTACTTTTTCTGACTTGTGTCTAATTTAAACAGTTTACTAATTTTATGACCACGCCTTCAATTCAATTCTTATTGTGTATGGTTTTTTTACTCTCTTTTTTTTTTTTTTTTTCTTTACTACCTGTAAAGTAAAATATATGAAGGGTATTGAGTAAGATACGTCCTCACTAAATGCATAATTATATTTTATCTATTTTAGTCAAAGTAATTATACGAGGGGTGCTTAACAAATTGAGTAGCTTTTCAGCAGCTTGAGTTCGACTCGATCAAAACTCGACTTGAGTTAGCTCGAGCTCGCTCGAATGAGTTCAAAACTCGATAAGTTAATATTATTTTGCAATATATCTAGTATTATCCTAGCAATGAGAGTGTGATTGACAATTACTTTCAATTAATTTGTCTTAAAAATTGATAAATATTTTAACATTCAATAAAAATAAAATGTTCCACTATAAAAAGGAATAAATAAAATTTTTAAAGAAAAGAAAATATAATCATTATAAACTTAGAGATCGAGATAGACCGGTATTTTTAACGAGTCGTTCGTGAGCAACTCGACACGGCTCGAAACTTAACACGAGTCGAGCAACCCCTTTTTCGTGATCGATTCGCTCGATAAGCATACGAACATTTAAAAATATTATATTATTTTTTAAAATATAAATTATAGTAAATAATTTTTTTATATATTTTTTCACTATAATTTCATAATATGGTTCTAAAAATAGATAATAATTAGAAATGATTTTTTAAAATATAGAAAAATCATAAAAGCGTTTTTTATTATCCATAATGATTGCAAAAGGAATTAATATTATTATGTGAGTTCCATCATTAATATAATTAGGTATTTAACATATATAAATTTTGGTAGCCATTATTTCTTAAACGGTCACCTAAGAATTTTCAATAACAATGATATACTTAAGTGTTTTATAGGTAACGGAAAAATATAATTATAAATGATCTTTTTTGATTCGTCTCAAATTTTCAATAAATAATTTTTTCTTATATAACTCATCAATTTAAAGTTGCTTAGTAGGGGGATGCAAAATAAATGAAGGTAACAAGTTAAAAATAAAATAGATGAAATAATATAGATAAAGAGATTATAATAAAATTTTGACAATTTAATATATTAGTAGTATTTCATTCCTAACTGACACTATAATACAAAGAGTACATAAAATATAAAATTCAACGTACTCCATAATACTAGTACATACGTAAGTAGCTACACAAACTAAATCAAGTTATTAGAAAGGATGCAGATTAAATGCATGTAAAGCGACCTGCCGATCGATGTGTATTTAATTGAATAGCTAATTAAGCGGTAGTCTCCATTTCCTCTACAATCAAATGAAACAACAATCAAGATTGATGACATACATTTACACATTAAATGTATATAGTACGTACTCCTTAAGTATATAGTACCGGATCATTATATTATTAGAACATGGATCATCAGTTGGATGCAGCTTTATTTTGGTTCCCTACATATCCATGTAAACGACGCAATTTGGTCAGCCAAACGCGCAAGTGATCAAAGGATTTAAGGATATATGAGACAAGTCCTAGCTACTCCACAACGCAGCTGCCAACATGTAACACTACAGTACAATTACTTCACTTAACTAGGTACGTGGATTTTCAGTACGGACTACTTCTAAGTAATTACATGTTTTTAGAGGCTAAAATCAAGTGTGAGGCCTTCTACGGTTACCAGCAACATCTAGAAAAATACAGGGAAAAAACAAGACGGAACCCGAGACAGACTCCGGAAGCCAAAAATAATAGTCAGTTATAATTAACTGCTTTGGGAGGTTTTCGGATCCGGACAAATAAATTGCCGAAAATTTAACAAGGTGTCCCCATGGTCAACAGAGGGCCCACGGACAACCTTTCGAAGTTCAAAATGTCATACTTAGCTCTAGGGATAATGAAAAGGACAAGGGTGCCCTTTTCGCAAACTGTCTAAAGAGGAATTGAAGGAAAATAATATTTATAGGCCAAAACAGAGTGTGAGGCATCTTGGGGTCACCAACAACACATAGGGAAATTATAGCGAGAGTATAATCATCATAGCTTCCTGATTACTTCAATTCTAACTCATGGCTTCTAGTATCTAGTAGTAACTCATATAATTGCCTCTGAATCAATGCAAAAACACCGAAATCCTGCAAAAAGTCACTAACAAGCACAAACAACTCCATACAACCAAATCTTAGCCAAAATAGCTCCGAATAGCATAGGTTAGAGTCAAAATAGATCAGAAAAGGGGGTAAAATATAAGAATAAAATAGACTTATCATATAACAAAGCGCTCGAGACAACCCTTCAGAAGCCAAAAACGAAAGTTACAATTCACCATTTTTTAAAGAATCCGGGGTCCTAAAAAATTTTGCCAAAAAATTTACATGGTGTCTCGAAGGTAAAAAGAGGTCCCTCAGACTATTTGTTGAGGTTCAAAATGTTATAAGAAGTTCCCAGGATAATGAAAAAGGTAGGTTTGCCCTTTTTCTAAAATTATCTAAAGAGGAAGGATAACAAGTTTTTGAGGAAAATAAAACCAAGTGTGAAGCTTCTAGGATCACCAACGACACGTAGAAAAAATACAGGGAAAAAAATATTTAGAGCCCGAGACAGCCTTCGAAAACCAAAAGCAACGACTACAATTCACAGTTTTTTGAAGTTTTAAGGGTTTCGAAAATAAATTCCTAAAAATTTTGCACGGTGTCCCCATGGTCAATAGAGGTCCCCGGCCAACTTTTCGAAGTTCGAAATGTCATAGTAAGGTCTTAGGGTTAAGAAAAAAACAAGTGTGCCTTATCAAAAATTTTCTAAAAAGGGAGGATAATAAGTTTTTAGAGGCTGAAACCGTGTATGAGGCATCATGGGGTCACCAGCAACACGTGACGGAAATATAGAGAGAAAACAAGATGAAGGTTGAAACAACCCTCTAGAAGCCAAAAACAAAGGTTAATATTCACAATAACCTGAAATTTGAGGTTTCAAAAAAAATTGTCAAAAATTTTACACAGTGTCCCCAGGGTAAAGAAAAGATGCCCTCAAATAACTACTCAAGGTTCAAAAGATTATAAGAAGGTCATGGGATAACGCAAAAGTCAAGTGTGTCCTTTTCCGAGAATCTTCTGAAGAGAAAGCATAACAAGTTTTTAGATGCTAAAGTCGCGTGTAAGGCTTCCTAGGTCACTAATAACAAGTGGGAAAAATACATGGAGAAAACAAGGCGAAACTCGAGACAGCTCACCGAAAGCGGAAAACGAAAGGTCATTAGATGAAGTATGAGGGTCGAAAGAGGGACATCATACAACTTTTCGGTGTTTGAAAGATGATAAGAAGGTTTTGCGATAACTAACAAGTGAAGTTTTCCATTTTCTCAGGAATAATCCTCTAAAGAGCAAAAAATAAAACAAGTTATTGGATACTGAAAATGATTATGGGTCATTCTAAGGTAATTAGAAGTAAGTGAGTGAAATTTGGGATAAAACGAGATAGAGCCCCGAAAGACCCTTCAAAAAACACAATGAAGGCTATAGCTCCTCCTTAGGGGGTTTTCGGGAGTCGAAAAAAAAAATGGCCTAAAATTTAAGTTTTGCTACTCAAACCAAGGGATGATCCCTATACAGTTGAAATTGGCTTGGAAGCTAGTAATACGATATTGGAAGGGTAAGAAATATCGTTTTTCGATGTTTTAGGAAAAATTCGGAAAAAATGTAACTTGTGCACATGAGTTTCATCATGTAAGGATCAAAATCAGTCGAAACTCAGTGATATTAGGAAATGTTTGTATGTAAGTCATAAAGTTTTTGAAACACATCATTTAACATCACATGAAGCTTTCACGTATGAGAAACATTTCTATTTTGTTAAATTAAGTTTAAAACATTTTCTAAGTATATGCAAATGTTCAGATTTTCAATACGACAAAATTCAATATCCTAAAAGTTTCCATGCTTTATAGTCCTAAATTTAAGCACTTGTGATGTGTGAATACCCTAACTTCGAAGGTGGTGATGTGAAGTCATTTTCTCCAAAAATAATGATCTACAATGTATCACATAAAATCATACTTCTACACGTCAAGGACAATATAAGAAAAACCTCAAATAATTGGAAGCTAAAACGATGTTAATTTAAAAGTAAACAAAAAGGCATTAAGACATGATGGGCACATAAACATGAGGAAGGAAAAATACAAATATGGTCCAACTTTAATGGTACAGCACGTGAACCCCTCAAATTAAAAGACAAGTAGCGATTTTATGAGTTGTTGATGATAATCCTTTGATTTTGCCAATAAAGTTAAGGATTAACAAGGTAAGATTACAGGGGTTTTTGATTGGAGTTTTGTGTTAGAGTCTTAACAAATTTTTAGTGATATTTTACTGTAAGATTTGAAATAGTCTTACAAAAACAAACTACATTTAAGATTTGGTGAAAATGTGTCATGCATTTATATAGGTTCAAATGAGGTCACACATTACAAATTATTTTTTTATACAAATAAGTGAATATGAGATAGAATCTTACAGTAAAGTGTAAAAACATAAATAATCTAGTGTGAGACTTGATAGTAGAAAAGTTTAGTGGAAAACTAATGTGACGTAATCTGAATTATGGTATTTGAGTTTGTGATTAACTTACCCTAATTATATTAGTCATTCTTTAAAAATTTGGTACGGAAATCATTTACGCCGCCTGCGCCTCAATTAAGCCGTACACGAGTCTACTAAAATCGGGACAAACTGACAGATACTGCTCTATTTCATTTTACACATTTTTTAAATTTAATTTTTAGTGTCTAACTTTGATTATTATTATTTAGACTTTTTTTGTGTTCTGTGTACTGGCAGTAGTGACTAATGAAAGTCTACAAAGTTTTACGGAGTACTTATTTTTTTAAAGCGCAGAATTTCATTATACTCGAAAGAAATTATTGAAAAATCATGTTTAAGGGCCCAAGAAAGAAGAATTTAGCTCCTTAAAATATATACATATATATCTAATTTGTCTGTTTCCCCTCTGGACTCATTTTCTCTAGATGGTTTAGTTTGACTTTTGCCTTTTCCTTATTTGGTGAATTTTGATGAATTTGTTGTTTTTTAATTAAAGTTTGGATTGTACCAAAGTAAAAGGAAAATGATTTACAAAATCTAAAGATTATGAATAAGAAGTTTAAAGTGAAAATTGAAAGTTAAATAAGTACTCCGTATTAATTATCTCAAATATTGTGAAAATTTGTCATGATTTCTTAAATTTGTCACAAGTTTTATCAAATCATGATGCAAAATTTTCAGATTATAAAATTAATTTTAAATTCAAGTCAAGGATATATGCTTTCAAGTCATGATGCTAAATTTTCAAATCAGTAAAATATGCAATAGTAAGGCCCAACCCTCTCCCTGTGCAAACAGACCGATTGCTCATAGCCCCCAATTTTATAGGCCCCAAATTAAAGCTCAAACTCATTGAATACAAAAAAAAAAAAAATAAAAAATAAAAATAATAATAATAATAATAATAATAAAGAGTCACATTTCGCAGCAAAAGTCTCACGCATACTTCACTCTTCATTTTCCGAAACTCAAGCTGTCACACATACTCAATTGCTCCAACAAATTCAATCCTTTCATATTCCAATCTAAATTTTCATTAATTTACTTCATTTTTTTCTATTCCATATGTCATTCATTATTAGTTTCTCATTAACTTTCTTATTTTACTCAAAAATTTTTGCAATTACTTCACCTTCCTCTATCATCTCTCAATGGCATAATCAATTTTACAATTATTTTTCTTGATTTTCGTTTTCAATCAAACAGATAAATTTTTCATTCTTTATAAATTTTCAAACAATTTCAACTTCTTTTTTTTAATTTCTACTCAAATTTTATTATGGGAGGAAAAAAATTTCGATCTTTATATAGAACAATGAGATTCTATTATGGTGTTGTAAATTTGTATCATTAGGATTCCATTTTTTAAGATTAAAACAGGGCCCCGAAATTTAATAGAACGGTCCTGATAATTGTTCTCTAGAATATATCATAGCTCTAGGGAGGAGGGTGTTAAAGAGAAAAGCTGGTGAAATATAACCAAAAATGAAGGCAATTTATGATTGTTGTCATTTTTTTGAGGAGCAATTTGTGAAGACTGAAAGTTAAAAACAGAATAGTGGAGTAATGAGTACTGCTACAACTTCTACTTGTACTGAAACAAACAATTGTTAATGAAATGAGTAACAACCCTCGAGCCCAGTGTCCTCTGTTTTTTAACCCTTTTTTTTGTTCCGTTGACTCTCTACAGTATTTCAGACTGCTCAGCAAAACAAAATCCAAAGATTCATTTCTTTTATATACTGTCTTCCTTCCGTTTCAAAAGTTTATAACTTATTACATTATTTATTTATTTTCACGTTTTTCAATAAATAATTTTAAAAATAAAAATTTTAAGTCATGTATAAGAAAATATTATAAAAATTGTATATTTTAAAGATATAGACCGAGAAAAATTAAATAAGTTTTATATGAGAATTTTTTAATTATATGTGAAATATCAAAGTGAGTTAAAGTTTCACTCTAAATAGTGTTGAAAACCCTACTGTAATAAGTAATTTGCTATTGAGGGAGTATTCACTTTTTTGCACAAGTATTTATATACCTATCTAAACATTAATATTTTTCATAAGGCTCTATACAAAATACAAAAAATTACACATCTACATGAATTGAACAATAGCTTATATACAATTTTTTTTAACAAGTTTTTTCCCTAGTTTATTTCTGTCAAATTCCCAAAAGAACCAAATTTTAGTTGAAGGCAAGAGATTGTAGATAGAGACATTAACAAGAGATTTAACAAATAGCAATTACTAGGGCATGTTTACTTCAACTGAAAACAGCTCATCTGAATTGAAAGTTTTTTATGAAAGATTAATGAATAGCAAAATAAAAAAAGAGATGAACTGAACTAATTTTAAGCTAAAATAAACAGACCTTAAGTAAATTATTGTATGAATTGAATATTAAATGTACAAGTAAAGTCCATCAGGTAAAGAACATGAGTACGTGACAATGTAAATACAATTTCCTTCATATTAAAAATTAGAGAATAATTTATTTTTTAATTTCGTCATCCATATATACAGTAATAAAGTCAAGTTGACACTTGACAACTATAAAGTTCTAACTACGAAACCAAATAGTAAAAGCTTAGGTAGATAAACATAAAACAATTCAACTCAATTCATACATCAATTGTATGAGAATGTACCTATTTATAGCACTTCTGGTCCAAATGAGGTTAATTTGGTAATTTTACAAAATAGAAAATAAAATTTTTAAGTAAGATACATATATTTTAAAGTCATAATGCTAAATTTTCAAACTCATGACGCTTTAAATGAATTGTAAAAGTTTAACCATCAATCCATAATAAATTTGATGTTTAATATTTCAAAGTAAGGATATTAAAGTCTTATAATTATATGGCATGACCTTTTGATTTGTATCGTTTATTTACTTGCACAAAAACTATGACATTGTTATTTTTATCCCAAGTATTTTATAGTTGTTTTGCCTTTTCAAATTAATAACTCATCACATTACAAGTAAAAACGCATGGTATATAATTTCGCACTAAATGAAAAATACATTATGGAAAATAAACAAAAGCAGATTTGATAATTATAGCTAATCTGGAATATTGCCCGCGCTAAAATTCTAGTTGAATAATAGAGATGTGTAGGAAAGTTGTGAGAAAGAGAACGAATAATAAAGGAGTGTTATGGTGCTCGATCTCTTTATAGGGTAATCTCCAGCTGGCTAATACAAAGGCTGCAAATGCAATGCATGGCATATCAACCTTTCAAGTGTTAAAATTTCCAAGTTTGAGCATTATATTAAGAATCCAATAATCTCTTTTTCTTTATTTCTCTTCTGAGTTTTTCTTTTAAACTTTTGGTTGTCCTTTAAATCTAATTCCCTTGTTTATTTTATGCGCAAAGACTTGCACTGTTTAGTTCAAGTTAAAGCCATTTGCATTGGTTACTCAAATTTTGATCCATAGCCAACAAGACTTGCTCTTTTAGGCAAAAAAGGTGACATCTTGGTTACTTAAACTAAGAAATTCTGTTCATTCCAAGAGGACTTTTGTAATCTAACTTTATTTCACCTCAAATTTCCTTTTTCCAATTTATCATTATTATTTTTATCAACTTGATAAAAGCTTTGGTTTTTCTTTTAATTTGGATCTTTTTTGTTTTGTTGTGCAAGTCTTTGAATTGGTCAAGTATTCTTTAAAATTCCAAACAATACCTATGCAATCATTTTCTCTTAATTCCCCTTTTCGGGGCATTCCCCATATCTCACTGTGAGATGGCAGTCTCACATCTCACAGTTGCATTCTTGCAAATAACTGAAAATTGTGGGGTTGTATTTTGATTGTGAACAGTCCCTGTTGTGTATGTATTGAATGGGGAAATGTCAAAATTACCCTTGTGAGATGAGTTACTAGCATCTCACAGTGAGACGCTAGTAATTCCCCTTTTCTCTTTTACTTTTTTTTTTTAAAATTTTTTTTATTCTTCAATAGAGGGAATGACAGAATTGAAGTAGTAGAAAAGAAAGCAAAGGCATGCATGACGATCTAACCATGTTTGACAAGCCATAAGCAAGTAAGCAACTCACATTCAAGCTTTTATCTAGCGTTAGAAATAAATTACTAAATTAGAAAGGTAAGTCATATAAGTTCAAGAATAATCCTACCAGTTTCCAATGGTTTTGGATGAAATTGATCTCCTTTGCAATTACACTTTCTCATAAACCATACGAGTACATCAAACTCAAAGTAAGATGCATGGTGAAACCATGAATAATTCAAGTCGACACCAAATGCCAAAATTTCTTCGGATCCTCTTAAATTTCCTTTACATATATGGAATTGTATTGGCATGAGGATAACAAAATGTTTTTCACCGCTATAAATTTTGACTACTTCTATATAACATTATTTGTAAACGTTTGACGTTAATGTTTGAAAATATATATATATATAAAAAAAAAGATTAAATATTTAAATTAATTTATTAATATATTAATAATTAATTTAAAGAGAGGGGAAAGAATGGCAAATCCTTAAAAAGTTAGAAGGTTATTCAAAAAGCTGCTGAAAAATTTTAAGCAAACAAAAATTAAAAAACACAAATTATCCATTTATCCTTAAAAGGGAAACTACTGTTCAAATGTCACAGTTCCATTTAGGCATTTACCACAAAAAAAAGGGGGGAAAAAAACTCATTTATTTATTTACATTTTGAAATGTTCAGATACTCATTTATATTAGGCAGTCATGGGATGCTCCTATTATCTTGAAATGGGTCATTCACTTCACTAATATCACAGGGTGCCTCTCCCCCAGTTCAGCTGCGTTCAATTCAGCTCTTTTTTTATTTTGCTATTCATTCATTTTTCATAAAAAACTTTGTGTTCAGCTCCAAATCAGTTCATTTGTTTTCGGTTGAAGTGAACAGGCCCTAAAGCCACGCGCTTACACCCAAAGCAAAATTTTACCTTTAAGAACTAGGAAACCCTGCTAAATACTAATCTAATTATAACTTAAAGAGGATGGGAGAAGGTAAAACGTAAAAAGATTGTGTGCTTTTCTAAGGATAGACAGATGGACATATGGAAATGCCACTAAATGACTTCATGGTTAAAAACTAAAAAGTTGTGTTTCTCATTTCAGATTTTATATGTAGGATAATCTTGTTTGCTTGTCCATCAGCCCATGTCTTGCTTCAAGGTTTTCGTAGGAGTAATCACTAATTACAAAGGTAGTATTCATGTTTTGTGTATTTGATATGATAAAGTCAGAATCCAGTTCGTACTTTCTTTGTCAAAGATAAGTTCATTTACGAGGATGAAGGGACAATAATAGCAGAGGAGGTACTTTGTGGTACCTTAATCGCTACAAAACTTACCATGCTACAAAATTCTTCATTCTTCCACCATGAACAATGTATTTGTTTGTTATGATTTTCAATGCAAGAACATCTTCCACAATGTATAATTGGTCATTAACAAATCTAACAATGGACATGACTGACTGACTGTATGTAACTCTTTTCAAACAAATTATGGCTACTTGAGTAATTGACACCAATATGATGGCTTGTACTTCAACATGACACTTGCCCTTATGGTTTTTCCCCATCTACCCAGCAAATGGTTTACCTAAACTTAAATTGATAGTTGAGGCATACAAATAGGTTTTATACTCTCCCTCTCACATGAGAGCCCACTTGAAATGTAATTACGTCATGAACCCTCCTATAAGGCTATAAACAGAGCTTAATGATATTTCAATTGAAAATGAGGGTTGAATGAAATTTGAACCGATTGTTGAGGCTTATAAATAGCTTTTATACTCTATCACCTTTTGGAACTCAAATATTAAAAAGCATGTGAAAAAAACGAGTACAATAAATGGTATACAAAAATCTATTAGTACAATAACTTCAATATGAAGGGGAAAAGAATAAGAACTTGTAATGACAACAAAAGTTGGATATAAAAAACCTTCAAACATGGTACACCTAACAAAAGGTACCTATTACCAGCCCAAAAGGCATTAATTCCCCATCCAAAGAATAGCCTAGGAAGAATTTCTCATAGTTTATTGCACAAAATCATAGTCAAGACTCAAACACCTATAATAAAAAAGAAAAAAAAAAAAAAGAAAAAGAAACAAACCAAGTATATAAAATTATGTGACAAAGGGGACATAAGGAAGAAAAATTACTTAAAATGGGAAAAGGCCGGATATTTCAGAAAACTAGACTTAATTTGAATTTCCTACCTCTCTTGCAGAATCTGCATCTTCAATGATTGTCTGTAGTGCTGTTAAGTACAACAACTCCATCCAGGACGCCAAACCTCCTACCGTTTCTGTGCAGCTGAGCAGAGTAAGCCAGATGCGTCTGCCCCAACAACAACAAGATCACAAACAGCACAAATCTGGCCTTCCTGAGCAGGAACAAAGTGCGAGCTGCAGTAAGGACATGAGACATCCTTTTGACCACGGTAAATAGGAACATAAGTTGCCCCACAAACTACAAACGGGTTCCTGAAATCATAGTTTAATTGGGTTGAATCTTTCATGTTTCTCTCAGCAGCCTGAAGTACTTGTCGTGCTGTCTTTGCTTCGTTCTCCACGGTAGGGTTGGTCTCCAAGAGTCGGCGGGAAAAATTAGCAGCCGTGCTCAGATTTCCAGCTTTGTAGCAATTTGTCATAGTAGTTAGCAATGCAAGTCTCACATGAGGAACCTGAAGGTTACAGTGAGTAAAGTAAGCAGCCAACTCCTGTTGTCGAACTGGGTTGTCTTTTAGCTCCCTCCTCTTCAGTTCAATCTTCAAGCCCAGAACATACTCCTTCACTATGATGATTAATTGTTTCACTTCATCAACCTCTCTCCTTGATTCCACCACGATCAACGGAATCGTATTAAGAATATTGGTGAATGTACGCAACGCTTCACTCAACTTCCCAGCAGTCGTTAATTTGTAACCAACTCTAAGTTTTTCCTCCAACTGAGAAAAACTAAATACAAGAGACGGAGGACCCCTCACATTAGGACTTGATTGCTCACTCCATCCCCTTTCTAGTGCCACAGAAATCACAGGAGCAGAAGGAAAGGCAAGCAGGTAAGAATGGCTGGCAGATAATAAATCAATGAAGAGTGGTTTCAGAGGAGCAAAATTTTAATGCCCAGTTGCCTGTTAAGCAAACGCATGGCATTATCAAAGCTGCCAGCAGCAACAAATTCAGCAGCAAGTGATGACCTTTGTATCCATATCTCGCTCACATGCATTCCTGGGGAAGGTGCATTAAATACAGAAGAACGCCCATTGTTGCTCATCTTAGGGGTCTCAACTTCAGGAGGAAGTTCTAGGTTAAGATCCCATCCAGCATCATCACTACCATCTTCCAATTCCTCTCCCTCATCAGCTGATACAACTCCATTTGCCATCTCATCATCAATAATCTCCAAGGCCTCAGTCCATGTATCTACAGCTTCTTCATCCTCATCCTGTACATCTTTTACATAATCAAGACCATCAAACATACCCTTCATGACCGTCAACAAAGGCCAGTTTGCACCGCAACTTATAGGGCTTGGTGGCATCAAGAGAGATTGTGATTTCCCCTTGGGCACTTCTGGAATGTCATCTCCAAGTTCAGCAGCTAGACGCTCAGCAACATCATCAAGACCATGGGATTTGGCTGTGATATAAGCCAGAGGCAGTTGGCCAGCCGCTTCTAAGATCTTAACCCGCTTCTGAACATCACCCAGATACAGAGCATTATGGAACTGACCCATTATATTATTTTTTATTTCAGCAATTTTCAGCATCTTGTACGACTTCTCCATATTTCCAGTTATGAGATAGAGGAATGACAACCTCTCAAAGTTCTTTGTTTTTTGATATGCATATTCCACAATGTCTGCATTGCCTTGACGAAGGGCCTCAACCCCCAACTTGTACCAATGGTTTTTATCATCAATCACATTAGCAGACGCAACAACAACTTCAATATTGCCACTTTCTAAAGCCAGGTTAGAGCGAGTCTTTTCATCCTTCACAAAGTGAAGAGCAACCTCTGGAAAGCCCTTCTGTTGAAGATAGGCAATCATGGCTTGGCCACAAAGTTCAGAACGCTTTATCATGCCCATTACCTGGTCAAATCTCTTCCTCAAGAGGGAAAGCTTAAAATAATATTCTATTGCATCTACAGAAATAACACGATTTTTACCATCTCGGTCTAAACAAAATATGGTGTTCCCTGACACTCTTGTGATGTACAATGGAACATCAAGAGTTCGAATGATTCCGTTGTCTCCATTGGGAAGACAATACTTTATGTGATTAAGAGTTGTATAAATGAAGACACCATTATCGTCCCAAGCTCCACTCTTCACCCGGATTGTTTCATGGAGAGTGCATCGATGCCCTAGTTTCTTGGTGGCTATAATTATGGAGTGTTTGCTCAACAAAGCAATGCTTTCCATGTCATTTGACCAGACAACATATCTGATAAAAGAAGTTAAAAGCTCCCCAAGCACAACCCTCTGCTGAGGGTCAAACACCAGAACCTTATCCTCAGCCCTACAAAGAAGGTTACCAGCTCCTGCATAGAATATTGCATCGATTAAAGCAGGAAGGGCAACCTTCTTCACGATCTCATTCTTCAGGTTTTTTACTAATACTTGGTTGCTGCTCCTTTCCAAAACAGCGAATTTGTTCCGAGCAATAAAAATTGCTGAACCACCAAGACCTCTCTTTGCCTCTTGCACCATATCACCCCTACCCAAGCCATCCTTTGGTACAATATAAAGTTCATAAGATCCACCATCTACATCAAATGCAATCAATATAGCATTTTCGGTGAGACTGTAAGAAAGAGTTCTTGGACTTTGGTTGAGTATGGTGGAACCTGTTCTGCGTATGGGGATAACTTGAGTATCCTTTTGGGTCGAAAACTCATAAACCCTTAGAAAACGGTCCCTTACATAGTATACATGATCACCACTAACAGCAAAAGCAGGACGCTCTCTTTCAACCTTGAAGACAATCATTCCACTGTCATGACCAGCAGCCAGAAGATTCATCTCAGGGTGCGCTGTAAGAATCCAAAAACGGTCATGCTCTCTCCTAAATGTCTGAAGACCAGTTCTCTTGGTAGCATCCCATACACGGATACTTTTGTCCTCTGAGTTTGACACAATTATATCTTGCCTAGAATGAAAAAGAACACAAGATACATTGTTCATGTGGCCTCTTAAAGTGTCCACTTCCCAAGTTTTAGTATCTGGACATCAAACAATATACAGCATGTGAGTCAAAGTTTAAACTAGACAGAGCATGTCAGTTAAAGTGTTAGCAATGGATCTGTATTTTTGAAAAGCCACAACAGATTGGATATTAAGTAGCGTCTATGGAATCAAAGAATGAAAATTGCCAAATATTATGGTTGAATAGTGGATGGTTATAGTATAAAGTAAAGAAAAGGAAGGCAAAAGTGGTGGAGTTGCATATTATTCATACGCCAGATTTTAACTTGGCGATCATCAGCACCAGACACAATCAAAGGAAGAGTAGGATGGAAAGAAGCCCAATTAACACCTCGATCATGACCCTCTAAGACATACTTAACAACAGCATCAACACCGCCAAAAAGATCAGTATTCATGTGAGTTAAACGCAAGAGATCATCAGCAGGAGAAACAGATTTCTTCCTCAAAGCACCAATATCCCAAACATGAACAGTCTGATCCAAAGAAGCAGAAACAACAAGGTCTTCTTTGGGATGAAAGGAGGCACACATAACATAATGGTTGTGTCCAGTCAAGACAGAAATGCAAGTACGTGACTGCCAGTTCCATACCCTGATGGTTTGGTCATCACTAGCACTCACAATCCAAGGAGATTCATGGTGGAATTGGACAGTACGGATGTAGTCAAGATGTCCTACAAGAGTAAACAGGCACCTATGTAATTTATAGTTCCATACTTTGATCTTATAGTCATCGCCTGCAAACACAACCACACATTTTAAATAATAATAATAGAGATCAAATGAAATTGGGGGAATAACAAACAATAGTTGCAAGGGAAAACAATACCTCCTGAAACAAAGAGAGGCTGAGTTTTGTGAAAATCAACACCGCGAACAGGACCATCGTGTTCGTCGAACCGATCAATGAGAGTACCCATACGATAATCCCACAATTGGATCACATCGCTGTGTAAACTTGCTAAGATCCATGGTCTTTCTGGACGAAAACTCAATCCTTTCACTCTATTACTCTTTGTTTCGAATTTCGTCAACATTCCTATTCTTTTGATTTCAGGAACCCAATGTCAGATTATTTTACTGTTTGAATTGGATCTAATGTTAAAATGGTGGAAAGGAAGAAGAAGAAGATGATGATGATGAGGAGGAGGAGGAGTTAAGAGGATTTGGGCATTGGAGTGAGAAAGATAGACATGGGAGTTATAGATCTGATCTGGGCCTTTGGGGTTTTCATTGATTGTCTTCCAACACACGATCTCACTTTTGGCTTTGTTTATCACTCTTCATGCACGCCCTTGTCTATTTAATCATTTTTTTTTTAGTTAATACCTACTACTGTATTTTTTTTATTGATATTCTAAATATTTTCATATGTATCTTTAAGAATTTACCACTGTTTTATTACTATTTTGTATAGTTGAAGAATTTATATGCACTTTAAAGGGTAGTATGTTAATAAAGTTTTCTACTTATTTACAAAAATGTCATGTGATTTGCTATATATATATATATATATCACAGTGATTGGCTATTTATATATATCACAGTGATTGATTAGATATTATCCCGGTTTTATTACTATTTTGTATTTTGTATAGTTGAAATACTTCTCTAACAATATATATAAACTCGTTTTTTTAAAATATTACTCACAACTCCACAATATATAAATGTTGTAAATTGTAGCTAGCTAACAATTTTTCATATGAAAATTTGTTATATTGGACAATTGTCAAAAATGGATATGGGTCATGGATTCCCATGCCATAGAGCAGAAGGCCAGAAGCCAGTATATGAGGCATCACCACATGGGCCTTAAACCGTCTATACTATGAGTTACAACTACGGTTGCGTTCCTCTACTATTCATTCAGACAACATTGACTATAGGCCCAATTTTGGATCAGTATTTCCTTATTTTATACCAGTATTTTTATGTTGTAGGAATAATACAACCATCAAAACACTCAAAACAACGTATACGTAACAAACCAAAACAGATAATATGCTAATTTTGCAAAACTATGATCGTTGTGGACGAAATTTGACATTGATAAACCTTCTCTTTCAGGTCTTTCAATGTGTTGTAGTTTTGAAACTAACTACAATTTAATCTAATTGATTGTATACGTAGAATTGACATTTCTAGTGATCTATACAAATCTCTATTAAGGAAGTTGAACTTTACAAAATAACAATAATGTTAATTCAAGCTATGAAATGCAAAAATAAAAGGAATTACATGTACCGACTACCGAGTATTAAGTAAATATTACTCCGTATTATTATTATCACTTTAAGAATTCTTTTTTCATGAACATCCTCGATAATTGAGTACTAATGCTCCTTGCAGCGACCGTATCCATCCTTTCGAAAAGTTATTTTGAGGAAAAAATCATATAGAAGTTTTTTTGTTGTTGTTGTTGTTGTAGTGATCATTATTTGAGATGTACAAAAATCTAAAGAGTATAATATAACAGATTAGTNAATAATAATAATAGAGATCAAATGAAATTGGGGGAATAACAAACAATAGTTGCAAGGGAAAACAATACCTCCTGAAACAAAGAGAGGCTGAGTTTTGTGAAAATCAACACCGCGAACAGGACCATCGTGTTCGTCGAACCGATCAATGAGAGTACCCATACGATAATCCCACAATTGGATCACATCGCTGTGTAAACTTGCTAAGATCCATGGTCTTTCTGGACGAAAACTCAATCCTTTCACTCTATTACTCTTTGTTTCGAATTTCGTCAACATTCCTATTCTTTTGATTTCAGGAACCCAATGTCAGATTATTTTACTGTTTGAATTGGATCTAATGTTAAAATGGTGGAAAGGAAGAAGAAGAAGATGATGATGATGAGGAGGAGGAGGAGTTAAGAGGATTTGGGCATTGGAGTGAGAAAGATAGACATGGGAGTTATAGATCTGATCTGGGCCTTTGGGGTTTTCATTGATTGTCTTCCAACACACGATCTCACTTTTGGCTTTGTTTATCACTCTTCATGCACGCCCTTGTCTATTTAATCATTTTTTTTTTAGTTAATACCTACTACTGTATTTTTTTTATTGATATTCTAAATATTTTCATATGTATCTTTAAGAATTTACCACTGTTTTATTACTATTTTGTATAGTTGAAGAATTTATATGCACTTTAAAGGGTAGTATGTTAATAAAGTTTTCTACTTATTTACAAAAATGTCATGTGATTTGCTATATATATATATATATATCACAGTGATTGGCTATTTATATATATCACAGTGATTGATTAGATATTATCCCGGTTTTATTACTATTTTGTATTTTGTATAGTTGAAATACTTCTCTAACAATATATATAAACTCGTTTTTTTAAAATATTACTCACAACTCCACAATATATAAATGTTGTAAATTGTAGCTAGCTAACAATTTTTCATATGAAAATTTGTTATATTGGACAATTGTCAAAAATGGATATGGGTCATGGATTCCCATGCCATAGAGCAGAAGGCCAGAAGCCAGTATATGAGGCATCACCACATGGGCCTTAAACCGTCTATACTATGAGTTACAACTACGGTTGCGTTCCTCTACTATTCATTCAGACAACATTGACTATAGGCCCAATTTTGGATCAGTATTTCCTTATTTTATACCAGTATTTTTATGTTGTAGGAATAATACAACCATCAAAACACTCAAAACAACGTATACGTAACAAACCAAAACAGATAATATGCTAATTTTGCAAAACTATGATCGTTGTGGACGAAATTTGACATTGATAAACCTTCTCTTTCAGGTCTTTCAATGTGTTGTAGTTTTGAAACTAACTACAATTTAATCTAATTGATTGTATACGTAGAATTGACATTTCTAGTGATCTATACAAATCTCTATTAAGGAAGTTGAACTTTACAAAATAACAATAATGTTAATTCAAGCTATGAAATGCAAAAATAAAAGGAATTACATGTACCGACTACCGAGTATTAAGTAAATATTACTCCGTATTATTATTATCACTTTAAGAATTCTTTTTTCATGAACATCCTCGATAATTGAGTACTAATGCTCCTTGCAGCGACCGTATCCATCCTTTCGAAAAGTTATTTTGAGGAAAAAATCATATAGAAGTTTTTTTGTTGTTGTTGTTGTTGTAGTGATCATTATTTGAGATGTACAAAAATCTAAAGAGTATAATATAACAGATTAGTCCTTCAATTTATTTTCTCACCACAAAAAATGATGTATAAGAACAATTTAATTAAGAAGCTTAACTTCGACATGTTGTTTGTCTGCAACTAGTTTAGGTTTATTATTGATTGAGCCCAGCAAATTAATTTAGATTGTTACCTTTTATTGAACCGCATAGTACAGTTCGATACTTCCATGATATAAATAAGATATTTTCAAGTGAGAATAACTATGAGAATATGAGGATGTACTCCGTATCTTCTTCTAACCCTTAAACCATATATACATATATAAATAACAAATATTCAAAATTATTACCATGTCATTACTCCATAATTAAAAATCATAGATAAAAATCAAAATCCATAAAAATCATAGTTAAAACAATTAATAGTCAAAGATCATTGTTCCATTAATAATCAAAAGTTAAAGAATATTAATCCATACTAAAACCTTTTTGTTCAGTTCAATTTAGTTGCTTTCAACAAAAGTAAACAGACCCTAAAATTTCATTTAAGAGGGTGTAAAACAAACATTGATCATATTTATAGTAAAACAGATTTCAATTGTTTACTTGAGATGAACAAAGGTACGTAAAAGCAAAAATTATTTTGGGAGTGTTTGGTTGCTAGCTTTTAACTTTTGGCTTAGTCAAACAGCCAAAATACTTGTTTGTTTTTTTAGCTTTTTATATTAGTTGAAAGCTAGTTTTTAAGCCGAAAGCCACAAGCTAGTAAGAGGAGTTTTTTCTTTTAGGTTTTGGCTAGTAATAAGTAAACTACAATTTTATCCTTTGAAAATAAAAATATTTTAAAATAATTAAATAAAACTGTCCTTAAAGGTAATTTTTCATACTAACAACCAAATGCTAATAGATAGTTATCAAACAAAAGAAATAACAACCACCGACCAATACAACCAGCCAAACAAACCAGTTAGCAGTTAGTAGCTATCAGCCAACTACCAAACATGGCTTTCGTATATTGGTGAATGGCAGAGTGAGAAGAGAACTTACATAATTAAGGACGAAAATAGAAAGATATGGTGATAGCACTGATAGTGATAGAAAGAGAATGGTGATAGAGATTACAAAGAGAATATTAATAGGAGCATAGATGGAATGATGGATTGCCAATAGGATCTTATAGGAGGTCGAATCAGCTTATTAGAGAGACTAGCGTATATTATGGGGTGGTGTACTGGTGTGGGGTTGAGATTAGTATGTAATTCGAATTATATGATGTTACATTTGTTATATGTTACTATGTTAGTAAGATTCTATATAAATATCTTTTAAATTACTCCATTTATTATAAAATACTTGTGTACACCATACAATACATTATTACAAATACGTTTAAAAAATGGCATGGGAGGTGGGAAGAAGAATTTTCTATTAAAGGACTAATTTAATCAAAAGTTTAAGCTGAAAGTTGAGATTAAAGAATAGTTTATGTATTCTATCACATTATCTCAAATAAGAGTCTATTGGGCTAGAAATATGGATGCAACATGAGCCCCACCATACCCGACTCTTAATAATTCTACCCACTTAAAAAGGAAGGGGATGAGTTTCGAACCCACGACCATTGAGTCACATTGATGCCGATACCATATTAGAGGATCAACTAAACCAAAAGTCTAAGTTGAAGGTTAATAGAAGAGTACTGGATGCTGATCTTTCAATTAATAGAGTTTGATTAGCCTTTAGGCTTTTCCAAACAAACAAACAAAAAAAAAACGTTTCGAGAAGAGTGGGGATTAGCTCATATGTCCATTGTCGCCTTGTGCTTTTATACTCTCTAAAGCCTAATAGAAATAATCTACGTTTATTTTTCATTACCTCCTTATGTTTACTCGATAATGCAAGCTGCATGTCCGATTCAAATGAATAGCCCTTATAAACACTCGGTGAATCAAATCTTTTAAATAAACTATCACTATCAATTTCTAATCTTCCACAAAAGACACAGAAATCTGAACTCCTAACTCTCATATAAAATAAATCACTAATGAGAAGTAACACATAATCTTTTACACACTTTTTAATCGTAACTCGTTGATTTGTCCACCAGGAAGTGTCAAATAATAACTAGAAAAATATATAGCGAGTACTCCGTAGCAAATATTGAACAACACAAAATCAATTGAAACTTGAAACTGAAACAACAATCGAACAACAGTACAACACAAGTCACAACTCACAAGGGTTGGAGTGACTCACTGATATCTCATAATAACTTTGATTTTAAAGACGTTTCACACTACAATTAGCTAGTAGCTAACTAGCTATTTCGTATTATGTATTAGCCTACTTCAGAATAATTTATGGTTGAGAATCATTTTTCCAATTTACTCCGTACTTATTATATATTTATATCCCTGCTATTTAATTAATTTACATACAAGAAAACAACAAGCACGAACAATAAATTTTTTGTTTGTTTAAAGTCTTTACTTTCTCTGTCAATTTTATTATGAGTTGTGACTTGACTGAAAGAAGGAAACATTTTTTGACCCTTCCACCAATTTACAATTTATCTTCATTTGGAAAAAGTGAATCATGAAGTAAAACTAAAGTCTGTTTTCCATCAGCCCTTGGATTTTTGATTCTGGTTGCATTTTTATTTTTTATTTTTTATTTTCAAACCTAAAATATTTCAACTACAAATCGTGCAAACCTACAATGTTTTAATTACAAATCTTGCAAAATTTTTACCACGTACATCTTTAAGAAATTATGTACTCCCTAAGAGAATTAGCTCAAGTTGTAGCATACTATTTTTTTTTACTACCTCCGTTTCCTATAAGTTGAAACAGAATTATAAACTATTTAAATATTTCAACTTATAGGAAATAAAGCTAATAATTTTTTTGTCAACATCTACCTAGGTTTTAAACTAATTTACACAATTACTTATATGTTTCTATTTTTTTTACCATTAACTACTAGCGTTTTTCATCCAAAAAATCCTTTAATGAGCCTTTTCTCCTCCAATGTTGTTAAGCTAAATTACACATGCCCTTCCATTCAAATCAACCTCCTCCTTACTCCCTTCATCAAATTCTTCACTTTACTCCATTCAATTCCCAATTGCCATTTCAAACTAATTCTCAATTTATTCAATTATGTCATCTTAAAGTCTTAAACTATCCTTCCCCCCAAAACTTTACACTAACAAAACTCAAACAAATCATCAAATTATAAAAATTCAAATCAAACCCCAAAATTAAAGCAAAACCCCTGCAAAATTTATCTTGTGACTATCTTCAAAGAACATGCATGTATGAGCGACAAAAGTTTTTGAACAAAATCTGAAAATTTGAACACATCCCAACCTAGATTTGAAGAGTGCACCCAAACCCAGATTTCGATAAAATCTCAAAAAAAAAAAAAAAAAAAAAAAAAATTCCTCCATTTTTTTTACTTATATATTTTTTATCTTCCGATAAACATTTTCAAAATTAAATATCTGTAGTTACATATAAGTAAAAATTAAAAAAAAAATATAACAA
>PYUH01000044.1:0-18999 GCA_016808085.1 Suaeda aralocaspica | reverse complement strand
AATGTGGGCCATTGTACCGACGATGGGGAAGCGAGAAGGCAGCTGCATGTCCGATTCAATGATAGCCCGAAACACCGGTGAACAACTTTTAAATAAACTATCAACACATTTCTAACTCCACAAAAGACACAGAAAATCGGAACTCCAACTCTCTATAAAATAAATCACTAATGAGAAGTACACTAATCTTTACCCACACTTTAATCGAACTCGTTGATTTGTCCCCCAGGAAGTGTCAAAATAATAGAAAAATATATAGCGAGTACCCGTAGCAAATATGAACAACACAAATCATGAAAACTTGAAACTGAAACACAATCGAACAACAGTACAACACAAGTCACAACTCACAAGGGTTGGAGGACTCACTGATACTCATAATAATTGTGATTTTAAAGACGTTTCACACTACAATTAGCTAGTAGCTACTAGCTTTTCGTATTATGTATTAGCCTACTCAGAATAATTTATGGTTGAGAATCATTTTCCAATTTACCTCCGTACTTATATATTTTATATCCCTGCATTTAATTAATTTACATACAAGAAAACAACAAGCACGAACAATAAATTTTTTGTGTGTTAAAGTCTACTCCCAATTAAGGGGTGACGGGACTGAAAGAAGGAAACATTTGGACCCCCACCAATTTACAAGGAAGCCAGAGGAATCATGGAAAAAACAAAGCGGCCACAGCCCGGATGAGTCGGCATAAACAAACCAAAAACAACACAAACGCAAACCACTGAGTAAACAAACCAAAAAACCACGACTTCTGTAAGAAATATACTCCCTAGAGAATAGCTCAAGTTGTAGCATACTATTTTTTTTTACTAACCCATCCCGCCATTCTTCCGTTTCCTATAAGTTGAAACAGATTATAAACTATTTAAATATTTCAACTTATGGAAATAAAGCTAATAATTTTTTTGTCAACTCTACCTGGTTTTAAACTATTTACACATTACTTATATGTTTCTATTTTTTTTACCTACTTTAGCGTTTTTCATCCAAAAAATCCTTTATAGCCTTTTCTCCTCCAAGTTTGTTAAGCTAAATTACACATGCCCTTCCATTCAAATCAACCTCCCCTTACTCCCTCATCAAATTTCACTTTACTCCATCAATTCCCAATTGCCATTTCAAACTAATTCTCAATTTATTCAATTATGTCATCTTAATTCTAACTATCCTTCCCCCAAAACTTTACACTACAAAATCAACAAATCATCAATTATAAAATTCAAATCAAACCCAAAATTAAAGCAAAACCCGGCAAATTTATCTTGTGACTATCTTCAAGAACATGCATTATGACGACAAAAGTTTTTGGAAAAATCTGAAATTTGAACACATCCCAACCTAATGAGGAGTGCACCCAAACCCAGATTCGTAAAATCTCACAAAAAAAAAAAAAAAAAAAAAAAAACTTCCTCCATTTTTTTTACTTATATATTTTTTATCTTCCGATAAACAATTTCAAAATTAAATATCTTGAGTTACATATAAGTAAAAATTATAAAAAAAAATATATACAGAGTATATTTGGAAAGTATAGATCGAAACGACTCAAATAAAATTTCGTATGAGTATATTTTTCATTACGTATAGTAACAAGTAATTTGCAATAGATGGAGTAAATCAAAACCCAGAATTTAGAAGGAGGATACTCGTAGAGATTTTTAAGGGATGCTGTAATAATGGAAATTGTTCACGTGCAACCAAAATGTAACTCAAGAAGCCATGCTTAAATATTAGTTGATGTACTAAGAGTTGCCAATTCGCCATTAATCTTGGAATAAATTAAACAACAATTGAAAATGAAATTAGCAAAATATGATAATCATGATGATGGAGAAATCTGGTGATTTGGGTTTGATTGTGAATTGAATTTTGACGATGAATTGGAGATTTATTATTTTATTTTATTTATTTTTACTACAAAGAAATTGGATATTTGAGTTTGATAAAATTATTCCCAATTTTTATAGGGGTATTATAGTAATTTTCTTAGCCATTAATGGAAGCAAAGTTTAATAGGGACCTAGTAAAAGAAGTTTCAAACAAAAACGTTAGTAGATAGTGGTATAAAAAATTAATGAAAAATACAGGTAGTTGTTGAAAAAAAGTTCAATAGGAACCCACTCAACTTTGCTGCAAGTTCACCTAGCTCCATTTAAGTTTCTCCTTTAGTTTTTATTAATTATTTTTTCTTTTTGTTTGATACATACATTGGATAAAAAAAAACTCTTAAATTTTTGGTCCAATGTAGCAAGTAAAAAACAATAGAGGAAATAATTTAAATCGATCTCGCTAAGTTAAGATCTTGTTGACCTTAGTTCACTTCAAATACAGTTTTCGTTTAATTTAATTTATGTTTATGCAATTCAATCTAGTTTATTAAAAAATAATATTACTTGACTATATAATTACAAAAATAGCATCTCTTAAATTTTTGCAAACTTTTTTCATAAGGTCAAAGTTATAAAAGAAAACATTGATTTTAGTTGCTACTCATTTTAGTATAACTTATCGGATATTATTTAGGTCTTCTATATAAATTTCCAAATTATCAACCACCTAGCAAGCTATCGATGTTGACTATAAAGTTTGCCTAGTGTTTCGAGTAAATGATTGGTAATGAACACAATTTTGTATTGTATATTTTTCAAGTTTGCAATTATTTCAAATTACTCACCGTGTAGGTTTATTAATAAAATAAATACATATAGTAGTAGAAGTAACGAAATATACATTTTTTTTTTGGTGAGTAAGTAACAAAATATTACAAGTAGCATATAAAATTGCATTGTTGGGATTATATGTGCATATTCGAAATGACAAGAAAAGAAAATGGATGAAATACTTGATAGATTAGGTAGAAATTAAAACATAAATGCAAATTCAAAAATATTCGTAACCAGTATCATCACCTTAAATTAAGTGGTTTCCATCTAGTTACCGTACTCCACCAAACTCCTTCCAGAATCAAGACCACCCCAAGCAACTTTCCCCCATCCTTCCATCCCCACATTCCAATTCAACTTGCATATATGCATGCTTTTATACTAATAACCATCTTTTTCATCCAAAAATAATTATAATTCTTCTCCATACTCTTATTTATTTTTATTTTATTTTTTGTTTTTTAAAGAAAAAAAAATATATATTAAAAAACAAACCTTTTATTGTCTCATTCACATACCTTTCCCTATATATAACACTCTATACTAATTAAGTCCTCCAAATAAAAAAAGCCATCACCACCTACTTACATTCGATGCTGATTATGATTACCAAGTATCAACCATAAAAATGGAGTTCCACACAATGCCCTCCCTCGCTCCTCATCCAACACTAATCACCATCTCGACGCCATCATACGATCATCATGATCACAATCACCATAGGTGTCTACCGGTGATGATCAGATCAGTATCGTCGATTCTAACAAGATTCCATGCAGGCTATTTTAGGATAACATTATCCCTAGGAAGCCAAGCATTGCTATGGAAAAATCTAATAGAACCAACTACTCATAACACTATTAACCCTTTAATCCACCATATTTTCCATAGGTTTCACCCTATTACCTTTGTGTCCCTTTGGACATTTTCTCTTGTTGTTTTACTCATCCTTTCCTTCATCTACCTTCTTCGTTGTATTTTCCACCTTAACATGGTCAAGGCTGAGTTCGTCCACCATGTTGGTGTTAATTACCTCTTTGCCCCTTGGATTTCGTGGTTATTATTACTCCAATGCTCACCTTGGATCGACCATAAAACTGGGGCCTACTTGGGACTTTGGTGGGCCCTGGTTCTTCCCGTGGTTGTTCTTGACGTTAAGATTTACGGCCAGTGGTTTACCACCAAACGAATTAAGTACGCATACTAATTTATTATTATAATATGATATGCCGTTATTAATCCTACTTATCTAGCTAAGGATATGATATATAGTTCTTAATTTATTATTATTTGTACATATCTACATGATATGTATGCTATGTGTCCCCATGAATTCAAATCCTTGTCCCCCCCTTTAAAATCATTTGAGGAAGATCTTAACAGCTGATGTGGTAAACAATTCTAAAAAAAAGTAGATTATGAATTTTTTTTTTGAAACCACAAGGGCATATAATGAAAACGGATTATAAGATTTGTTGAAAGCAGTAAAAAAATTTAACCAACCCTTCACTTTCCACCATAATAATATTGTAATACCTTGTATAGCTGTATGCAATGCTTGTTTGAATTATTTCCACCATAATTAACAGTATGAAAGTGAAGATTACAATTTGTTTTTAATTGTAATAAGTTGTATGCTTGTATGCATTCTTCCCAACATAAAAAAATGGGCAATTGATTTTTTATTGGTCATATAAAAGTATTGAAAACTTACTTTATGGGTTGGTTCACATAAGGCAAGTCCCAAAATAACGCCAATTAATAAGGATCGGAGTACGTACTACTACTACTACTACGTAGTTAGTTCCTAAATTAAACATGTAGTTATTAGCAGTTTACAAAAATAAATTCAATTAGTTATATATAACTTATGAAAATTTGAATGTGATGTAGGTACAATTTGACAGCGGTAGCAAACCCAACAAGCCAAATGAGTGTGATAGGAAACCTAGTAGGGTCGACGGCAGCGGCTCGGATGGGGTGGAATGAAACAGCAATGGTGCTATTTTCTCTAGGAATGGTGCATTACTTAGTGCTCTTTGTGACTCTCTATCAAAGATTGTCGGGAAGTGACAAGCTTCCGGCGATGCTAAGGCCAGTATTTTTTCTATTTTTCGCCGCGCCAGGGGTAGGTAGCCTTGCTTGGGGCTCAATATCTGGAAAGTTCGATACCACAGCCAAAATGCTCTTCTTTCTATCCGTCTTCCTCTTCATGTCCTTGGTAAGACTTTTCGGCCTCTTGTTTTCTTGTCTTCTACGTATGTCTTTCAACTTTGGACTTAAAAAGGTTTCAAGCACTTGATTAACAATGACTTGGACACCTAAATTTATTATTAATTTATAAAATCTAATACACTATTTTTTGGCTTTAGTTTCGGTGTCATGTTCAGCATGGTAATTTCACCTTACGTATAATTTATTTTGATTAATCTTGTTGCTAGCTTGATCTTACATAGAGTACAATTATTAAACACTAAATATGATCGGCCTCATGCTATATGTATATTTCTAACTTAATGAACTCTCATGTGGGGGATATGATAGAATATTAAATTAATTTATGGATTTTAAGCCTTTAACTATAAACTTAAACTTTTAATTGAGTTGATTTTCTAATGGTTAAAATATTATATTTTTCATGAAACATCACACATCATTATCATACCCATGCTCAATGTAACTAGTGTAATTTGTAATATAGTATATATATATTTATATATTTGTACGAAGTTGTTTAACTAATTAATTGCGGAATATTAAACTATGGTTTTACATAACATCAGATAAATGAGGAAATATCGTCACACACACATCCCGAATATCACCATCATAATCAAAACCACATTCAAGTTGCACAAATTAAATTTGTTTTCTTGTGATCAAAGTTTGTTGGATTACTTTACCTTTGGTGTGTGCTTTTTTTTTTCTTTTTTCCTTACTAGAGATTTCCTACTTGATTATTTGATGTCACGATAAGCTAGAGAAAGAGGACAAAATTAAACTTAAAAAGGTTTGAATTTTGTATATATGTATAGGTCTGTTTACTTCGACTAAAAACAACTGAATTAAATTGAGAATTGAACAAAAAGTTTTTATTATGTTTTTTTTATAACAGAGCTGAATTGATTAGAGTCATACTAAATTAAATTGAACTGAACCGAACTGTTTTTAAGCTAAAATAAGCAGACTTATAGTATATTAATATATTATAGGAGAAACAAATAGTTGTTAGTTAAAGTAATTTTATCTAATTTATTTGATTATTATTTGTATTTGCAACATGTAACATGGATTTGTATGATCCCTGCAGCAAAATTTAGAATGAAGTTCTTGCTGAGACGACTACCTAAGCGATGACAAGGTTGTCGTCAAGTACTTGTTCCAACTTTTTTGTGCAGTGTTCTTAATTAATGTTCTTATTTAATTAAACACATCATTTTTCCCTATATTTATATATAACTTTAAATTAATAAAGAAAATTTTTTGTGCAAAAGATGCTACACATGAACTCATACAAAAAGGCTAAGGGGCTAGCTACTCTGTAGTTTATTTATATTAAATAAAAAAACTATACTCTTTCTATACATGGATGTTCAGCTACAATTATAATTTTCATTAAGAAAGTAAGGAATAGCTTAAGTGGTTAAAACTTGTCCCTCAATTCATACAGATTTTGAGATCGATTCTCATTACTTGTCTTTGTGGCTTCCAAACTCCAAAAAAATAATAAATAATAGTAAGTCTCATAAAAAACGAGCATGATGACAGCTAAGTGTTTGGGTTCCTCCGGTACAGAATAAATGCAACAAACTAATTTTATTTATACTCACAAGTATTACTCTTTTTTGTTGCGCTTATTCTGAACCGAGAATAGTATATAAAAATACGATGTTAGATCATGCAATTTCAATTATTCTTTTTTCAAATACCACCTCCATTGTTTTTTACCTGCTACATAGCAAGTTAGACCAAATTTTTAGGTATATTATTTTCATTGTAGGACTACATATTTAAATAATATAAAAATAAATAGTTGGGAGATTTTAGTGGGGTAAGTAGGATTAAAAGTAAAAAAAGTACAAAATGGTGATAAAATAACAATTCTCATATTGGACTCACATACCCAAAGTAGTAATGTAACAAGTAAATAGAAACTTCAATTTAAGAGAAATATAACAAGTAAATAAAAACGGAGGGAGTATTAAATTACTTGTACTAAACTAAGGTAATGTTTGATAACTCATTTCAGTCACTCTAAATAAGTAGGTGCTAAACTTTTAAATCGTCGTACATAAATAATTGCGTTTAGGGTATAGATATTCACTAAAATTGAGTTGCTATTAAAATCACCACATCAACTGAGTTATTTTATCAGTTTAGTTTGTTTCGGTTTAATTTCAGTTCATGTTCTCAAACATAGCCTAAATCCTTACTAGAAGTGTATTAAAAAAAAAATTTGCAATGACATAATGATAATAAGGAACTAATTTAAGGGGCATATGGGAGTTTGATCGATCATGTTAACTGTGCTAATCCTACTTCTATGTACACTTGGGTATAGGATCGGATTGCAACAAAATCAAGTTAAACAGCATACATACTGCGATTAAAAGACAAATAAAACAAGGTTGATCGATTTTATGGATCAATTCCACTAGATTTCTAAAACTGATTAGTTTAGAATTCAACCTTTGACGTAGTATACTTTCCTTAATTAGGAGAAAACTAAAAGTGCCATGTTAATCAGAAATTAGGTAAATGGGGGAAATATCATGTAAAAATAATTCACTTAAATTGGACAGAATGTTTCAATGTCTGAAATAGTGAATTTAGTCATACATAGTTCATGATGACTTTAATTAAGTAAGACAACTAACTAGTCACGTATTCTATAGAAAAAAAGTCGTTGAACAGTATATATATATATATATATATATATATATTTGATAACATGATGTATCATTTGACGGTGGAAATTGCAAATTGAAATTCAACGTAACAATATATGTTGCATAAATTAAATGCGACTAGCTGAATTTAAACCAACCTTTTTGAGTCCAATTTTTCCAGCTACTTGTCCCAGCTTCATATTAATTGACATCCGTGTTCCGCGTTCATCATAAAAATTTTATATTTTATGCATGCCTCAAAAAAATCCCTCAAAACAGAAAATACAAATTAAAAATGTTGGGTGCACTTCAGAATATTTAAATATTTATCCAAATTAAGATCGAGTTTGACATAAACTAACAAATAATACATCTCATCTCATGACTATTTGATCATCTTTATTTCTTTATACAACAAGGCTTAATCCTTCATGATGTGTTATGATATGATATGATAAAGTTGAAAATTATTTAAGTTGTAACCAAAAAAACATGGAAAACAGTTTTGCAGGCCATTATTATTCAAGAGAGCAATGAGGAGGTTCAATGTGACATGGTGGGCATATTCGTTCCCAATAACAATACTAGCAATTGCAGCCACTGAATACGCAGAAGAAGTGAAGGGAAGATTAGCGGATGGACTAATGCTGGTTTTAGCAACTTTATCAATGTTGGTTACTTTCATATTGGTCATCCTCACTCTTTTCAATTCTAGGATGCTTTTGCCTGATAACGACCCATTTTTCACCTCTACTACTTCCGTTGTATCTCCTTTACCTCATAATTTACCGACTACTTCTTCTTTTGAATCAACATCAACACATTCGTATGATTAATTGGTAATATATACCCCCCCGCCCCCCAA
The DNA here is from genome assembly GCA_016808085.1 of Suaeda aralocaspica. Taxonomy (NCBI): domain Eukaryota; kingdom Viridiplantae; phylum Streptophyta; class Magnoliopsida; order Caryophyllales; family Amaranthaceae; genus Suaeda; species Suaeda aralocaspica. The sequence goes on along the minus strand of PYUH01000044.1, from coordinate 10,560 downwards.
ACAAAACACACACAATTTTGACCTCTAATTAGCTCTATATATATAGCTTAGCTAGATGATACGATAGATCATAGATGTGTAAATGATCCGTGTCAAATTAGACTTCTTTTAAACCAATTATTTTTTGGTTTGTTTTATTAGTCGTAATTGCTTTGTTTTTTATTGGTATTAGCGGGAAAAATTTTTGAATATAAATTAATACTACCTCTGTTTAATTTCCATTTAGCTGTAACAATTGAATATTTTATATCTCACAAATAATACCCAATTATTGCAACTAATAGGAAACGGAGGTAGTAAAACTTATTTACTGAGATCAATATTGAAGTGTGCTAAAACTTACTCTCATGTATTATTAATTTGATGTATGACTTTTGATTCTTATAATAAAAAATCAAATCTAAAATATGTACATCAAATAACCCATACAATNAATTCAACGTAACAATATATGTTGCATAAATTAAATGCGACTAGCTGAATTTAAACCAACCTTTTTGAGTCCAATTTTTCCAGCTACTTGTCCCAGCTTCATATTAATTGACATCCGTGTTCCGCGTTCATCATAAAAATTTTATATTTTATGCATGCCTCAAAAAAATCCCTCAAAACAGAAAATACAAATTAAAAATGTTGGGTGCACTTCAGAATATTTAAATATTTATCCAAATTAAGATCGAGTTTGACATAAACTAACAAATAATACATCTCATCTCATGACTATTTGATCATCTTTATTTCTTTATACAACAAGGCTTAATCCTTCATGATGTGTTATGATATGATATGATAAAGTTGAAAATTATTTAAGTTGTAACCAAAAAAACATGGAAAACAGTTTTGCAGGCCATTATTATTCAAGAGAGCAATGAGGAGGTTCAATGTGACATGGTGGGCATATTCGTTCCCAATAACAATACTAGCAATTGCAGCCACTGAATACGCAGAAGAAGTGAAGGGAAGATTAGCGGATGGACTAATGCTGGTTTTAGCAACTTTATCAATGTTGGTTACTTTCATATTGGTCATCCTCACTCTTTTCAATTCTAGGATGCTTTTGCCTGATAACGACCCATTTTTCACCTCTACTACTTCCGTTGTATCTCCTTTACCTCATAATTTACCGACTACTTCTTCTTTTGAATCAACATCAACACATTCGTATGATTAATTGGTAATATATACCCCCCCGCCCCCCAAACAAAACACACACAATTTTGACCTCTAATTAGCTCTATATATATAGCTTAGCTAGATGATACGATAGATCATAGATGTGTAAATGATCCGTGTCAAATTAGACTTCTTTTAAACCAATTATTTTTTGGTTTGTTTTATTAGTCGTAATTGCTTTGTTTTTTATTGGTATTAGCGGGAAAAATTTTTGAATATAAATTAATACTACCTCTGTTTAATTTCCATTTAGCTGTAACAATTGAATATTTTATATCTCACAAATAATACCCAATTATTGCAACTAATAGGAAACGGAGGTAGTAAAACTTATTTACTGAGATCAATATTGAAGTGTGCTAAAACTTACTCTCATGTATTATTAATTTGATGTATGACTTTTGATTCTTATAATAAAAAATCAAATCTAAAATATGTACATCAAATAACCCATACAATAATTATCAATTGTCATACTGTAACAAAGAATCAAAGATAATATTGAGTATGTATGAATCTATATATTATACTCAGGGCATGTTTCCTTCCGTTTAAAACAGTTTAGTTCAGCTCCGTTCAATTCAGTTCAGTTCTTTTTTATTTTGCTAATTAATTTATTCCTAATATTATTTGTTGATTTTATTATTATTATTATTGATGTTTACAAAAGTATTATTATACCACACAAGTGGATTACTATTCACAAAAAATATGAAGATGTATTACGATTTTTATTTTATAAAATATAAACTAACAATAACGTTTTTTGTTTAAAAATCATTTGTAGATTAATATCAAAATTATTATTATGTCATCCTACCATACTTAAGAATCATAAATAATCCGTAGTTAAAAATTAATAGTCATAATCAATGCATAAAAATCATAGTAAAAAAAATCAATAATCATAATTAAAAATCAATAATCAATAATCAATAGCTAAAAATAAATAATCAATAGTTAAAAATCAATAATCCATAACAAAAACGTTCAGTTCAACTCAGCTACAATCAGTTCGGCTCGGCTCCAATCGGTTCTGCTTAGTACAATTCAGTTCAGTTATTTTCTGTTGAATTAAACAGACCCTAAAGCAATGTTGCCGTTTCAATATTATTTTTTTCTCCTAAATCAGGCACCCTAACTATTTTTCTCTTCTACATAAACATTTTTTAAGTTTTTATTTTTATTTTTTTGTTAAGTAAAAAAATTAAAAAGTTTATTTAGAAAAACTTTTTTTAATTTTTTAAGGTTATTTCTTTTCTTTATTATTTTTGTTAAAAGATGATCGGATAGGATTAGGATTGTATATTTGTATAAGTTCTACATAAATATCCTCTTAATTTTGTTGTCATGCACCATCAATCATTGTTTTAGTTATAATTTAATTTTTTCACAATAACATTAATTATTGCATCAAAATTGCTAGTAATTTCTATGGTGTTAATTACTAAAGCAAGTTTGCCTTAATAAACAGTAATGTCAGTAATATAGCTTACTAGCCAATTAGCCATGCATGCGTTCATATAGTTTTTAAATTTCAGTAAAAGTTCTAGTTAAATGGAAAGGGCATGCAACTAAACCTTAGGATTAGGGGTACGTATTAGAATAAAGGGAAAAGGGTTATGTATTGATTACACGAGGGTTAATGAAATATATATATATATATATATAGTTCTATCAACCAATTACATAATTATATTTCATCTATTTTAGTCAAAGTAAATATAGAAGCATTTAAAGACATTATATTATTTTTCAAAATATAAATTATAGCAAATAATTTTTTTTATTTTTTCACAATAATTCCATAATATGGTTGTAAAAATAGATAATAATCAGAAATAATTTTTTAAAAATATAAAAAAATCATGAAAGTGTTTTTTCTATTATCTATAATAATTGCAAAAGGAATTAATAATATTACTATGTGAGCTTCATTATTAATATAATTAGATATTTAACATATATAAATTTCGGTGGTCGTTTCTCAAATGACTACCAAAGAATTTTCATATATGTATATATTATTGGACTTAAAAACTATATACAGAGAATTGAACTACGTAAAATGAAGTATAAGAACAAACAACATTACAATACATATGTGATACACCATTACACCATACATACCTTAGCTTGCTATTACCTATTTACATTATTGCATTTTGAACATGCATGTACCGAGTAATTGAGTATTATATTAGAGGGTCGTATCAACCAAAAGTTTAAGCTGATGGTTGAGGCCCAGAAATAGTTTATATACTCTGTTACGCCCCCTCATACGAGAGTCCGTTGGGCTTGAAATATAGATGTCGTATGGGCCCCACATACCCTGCGCTGCTGCGCTTAATAATTCCATTTAAAAGGAAGGGGTAGATCGATGAGATTCGAACCCGTAACCTTTGTGTCACGCTGGCTCTCGTATACCATTAATACATACATTGAAAGCTTAAGGTAAGACACACTACACAATGTAATAGGTGGGGAAGAAACTAAACACATAAGTCAGCCAATTTAGGATCATCATTGGTTGAGGAGTATTGTTAACAGTGCTTTGGAGATAATTTGAACCATACGTATCAGTATCATATCTAATTTTGTTGGCCTACATTATTTTGATAATTTGATAATTTGTTAATTTGTGTGTACAAGTCTAAAACCACAAATAACTTAACATTTGGACAAATGACATGAAAGGGCTTATATTAGCCTCGTATAAGGGAAAGGATTGAGAGATAGACCTTAAGGAACAGACCTTAATTGGATACCTAGAATTGTCGTAATGTCGGTAAGATTTTTTGTTGAGATCAAATATACTCCGTACATATATATTCACAGATTCACTACTCGTACAGTTGGCGGGTATCTCACTACTCCCTTGTCCTTATCATTCATCAATAAATTGAATACACTATTAGCCTATGTTAGTACTAGTGCTTATTTAATTATAAGAAAATGATAAAAAAAAAATAAAAAAAAATTCAAACAAATTAAACATAGTATTTATTTAGGTCTGTTTTTTCACAAAATAAGAATGAACTTTATATAATTAATTAGAATTTTTTAAACTCATGTAACAGGTTGATTGAAACTTATTAAACTTGATTTATGAATAAGGATTGACCATGGTGTTCAGAATACAGAAAGCGACTAATAAAAATTATATTTATGAACAAGGATTTGAGATTAGAGTCTCAAAAAAGAGAGAGACTAGATTCTCGACAAATAATAATTGTCAACGAATATAAAGTATGTACATGTTAAGAGCGTTTATTTTAATTGTTTTTGCGTTAGGGCTCGACACTTTAGCATGTTAATATGAGAACTTTGAATTTTTTATGTATTTATCTCCTTTGGAAACTATCTAAAGGTGAAAGATAATTTTTTTTTTTAGGTTGAAGTCGAGCATGTGACGCCTTGGTGTCACCTACTACACGTGATAATTAAAAAAGCAAGGCGAAAACAAAATGGAGTTTGGGAAAACTATTAGCCAAAAACAAGAGGTATATATAATTCACATTTTTCAAGGGATGTACAAGGTCCTTATAAAAAAATTTCAAATCTTTTTATAATATGCCCCTATGACCAATAAAGGGTCTTCGAGCAGCTTTTTAGAGTTCTAAAGGATATAAGATGAGTCTCGGAAGAGCGAAAAATCCAGTGTGACTTTGGGCTGTTTACTTCAGCTTAAAATCATTTCACTTTAGTCCAATTTAATTCTGTTCAGCTCTTCTTTTATTTTGCTAATCATTAATCCATAATAAAACCTTTCAGTTCAGTTCAATTCAACTCCAATCAGTTCAATTCAGTTCGACTCCAATCAGTTCAGTTATGTTCAGCTCTTTTCAATTGAAGTAAGCAGGCTCTTTTTTCAAAAATCGTCTAAACAAGGAGCATAATAAGTGTTTGGAGGCTGAAACCGGGTATGAGGTGTCCTAATGTCACTATAATTCAAAATATTCAAAGGTTCAGGAATTCTGAAAAAAATTTACATGGTATCCCCATGGTAAAAATAGTGCCCTTACTTCGGACAACTTTTCATAGTTCGAAGAGTCACAATAAGGTCTCGAGATAACGAAAGAGAAAATATGCCCTTTTTCGAGAATCCTTGAACGAGGAAACATAACAATTTTTTTAGGCTAAAAATGATCAAGGATCATTCAAAGGTTAACGGAGGCAAGTAAATAAATTTTGTAGAGAAAAAAGAGAGGGAGCCCTATAAGGCCCTCTAAAAGCCGAAAATGAAAACTATAATAAGTCACGCTTTTTAGAGCTGAGGTTCCGGGGTCTCGGAAAAATACAACCTTGAAAATTAACATGTTGATCATATCCTCGCCAATGAAAGGCTCCTAGACATTTGATCGAAATTGACTAGAAAGCTAATAGTATGACATTAGGAGAATAAAAAATATCATTTTTCAAGGTTTTTGTAGGGAGATTCGGGGAAAAAAAATGTTACTTGGATGCATGAGTTGGGCCATGAGAGGATTATAAATTGGCTACTCGGGCTGGCAATGTTAAGAAACGCTTGTTTGCAGCTCAAAAAGCTTTTGAAACAGTCCATTTAAACATTACATAAAGCTTCCTCCTATATGGGAAACGTTTCTAATTTTTAAATTAGATTTTGAAGACATTTTCAAAAAGTGTCCGAGTTTTCAAAACATTGTCGAAATTCTAGATACTAGAAGTTTTCGTATTTTATAACTTTTGGTGAAGGCGGTGAGGAATGAGGAGGTCTCTTATCTTAGTAAAATAATATCAAATTAAAGCCACCTTTAGTGTGCGACAAATAGGCTATGAGCTTCGTATCACATGTTTTAAAGTATAGCACTGCAATTTTTGATAAATTTTATTGAATGAGATCACAATGATAGTTTTATAATATACATATGATTTTATCACTTCCTCCGTTCTCTATTTTTCTTTATATATGCTGTTTTGAGATATTGCTTATTTTTCTTTATCAAACAAATTTATTAGGTTTATAATATTTTTTCTATTAAGATGAACCCCACACATCACCCACTATTAATTGCAAGTTGTATTTTTTTCATCAATTATTACCCTAATTTGACTCATTACTATTATTATATCATATACCATAATGAAGAGGTGAATAGTGACGGACAAGGAAATTAGGGAACAGAGAGAGTATTTGATTTAGTCCACTCATGTTCAACATTATTAATATCTTTTTGATTTAAATAATTATCATGGTACATACCAAGTAAGGCCCTGTTCTTCTCGTCTTATTTTTGCTGATCTGAACTTATTTTTGCTGATCTGAACTTATTTTTACTGAACTAAACTTATTTTTGCTGAACTGAACTTATTTTTGCTGAATTTGTTTTATACTAATTAAAAATTATAGGGCAATTATATACTATAATTGAATTTTATTTAGGTGAAAATAATTGATTTTTTCCCTCAAATTTCTAGAATCTTATAGACAAAGGAATGCACAATATTTTATCATCTTCTTTTTAGTAGCATATAGTTTCCATGTGTTATAATATTATCATATATCTATATTAACATATATTTATTTTCATATAAAATAATATATTTCCAATTTTCCATCAAAAATATAAAATCATATATAAATATTTTTTTACATATTATTTTCATACAATACATATTCTCTTCGAAAATGCTACCTAAATATTTTTAAAATTATATTCTACTGTTTTTATACCATAATTTCTCATTTGAAAAGATGTGCACATACAAATATCCATGTACAAATTAATTTGCATAATACATATAGATTTTTGTTTTTTTGAACTGAACTTATTTTTGCTGAACTGAACTTATTTCTGCTGATCTGAACTTATTTTTGTTGAACAGAACTTATTTATGCTGATCTGAACTTATTTTTGCTGAACTGAACTTATTTTTGCTGAAAATAAGTAAAAATAAGACGAGGACTACAGGGCCTAAGTACATTAGACCAATTATGTTGACATAAAAAGTATTAATTGTCACATAAGCAAATTTAACCAATGATATTAAAAATGGTAGATTAGTAAAAAAAAATCTCTTCAAAATAATATACATTGATTAGAAGGAAAAATGCTAAAGGGTATAATAATATTTGTAAATATAAATATAGAAGATAATAACCGTTATTAAGAGATAAAAATTAGGCAAATTGTGAACTCTGATCATATATATGTTAAAGAGATTTTTTTTTTTTTTTTTTTTTTAGCTTTTGGANTTTTTTAGCATTTGGAGTGCCACATAGCATTACCTTATATATCAAGTTAAAAAATTGATAAGAAAATATAATTTTTATTAGAAACATATTATGTTTATAGGGTGACATTTTTGTAATTTTTGATGTAGTGTAAGGGTAATATTTTTAGGGATATATATCAAGTATTTGAAACTTGTAGAATAAGAAAACGAAAATACTCCCAATATTTTTTTAGTTATGTTTCCAACAAATATTAACCAACAATTCCCTATTTTATTTATACATTCAAATTTTAGAGATAAGGATGATGTATATTAGTATATATTAATAAAAAATATCTTTTTTCATCAAATTAATTCTTTTGTTACTAATATATATATATAAATATATATATATATACGCACACTATATGTATGATGCATAAGTGATTATATCTGAGGTGTCATTATTTATTTTAATAATACTATGATTGATGAAAAATGATTACTCATATATATCAGTGGCGGATCCAGTGATATGTGTGGTTTTTATAGTGTTTTTCCCCGTTGTTTCGAGTTAATTTTATGCCTAGAAGTTGTTAATCTGGCTTTGTTTTTAGCTCATTCCGATGTTCTTTACTAATAATTTGAAAGTGTCTCGTCAAGATTTGATATTTCAATTTCCATCCTTCCCTTGCGGGCACATTTTAGAGCAATTTTAGTAGTTTAGTTGATTTTTATCATCCACCGGTTGTTAGCTTCGGTTTTGGTATGTTTTTTGTAATTTCAGGGCACGAAAACCGAGGCTCGGAACGAAGCCGGAAGCTTAGACGGATAAATGAAGATGTCATGGAAATGCGTGTCAAAAGTATACTAAAACACGCCTTAAAGAACTTATGAAGAAAAAATAAGAAAAAAGGAAGCAAAATAAGCTTCTGACGTTCATTATGCTGTGCTGCATAAAAATACTATGGCGGGCGCATTTTAATGAGAACACAGCAGAAGAGGGCATTCTGGAGGTCTGATGCGGGCGCATAAACCGTCCTATGCGCCCGCATCAGATAGCGATTTTTCTCCGCACTTTTGTTTTTCTTTTATTTCCTTCGTACTTGTAGGCTTTGTAGCCCAATTTGGGTACATTAGGCACGGTTTTGCTAGGCAAAAAGGACTTGATGCTTTTCATATTGAGAATTACTCTCTCGAGGATATAGAATTTAAGCACTTTTTCTACTTTTTCTCGCTCAAATTAAATTAGGGGAAATTAGGTTTGTTCATAACTTTTGATTTTCATAATTCAAATTCAAGCTTAATTGTTCTTCAATTGGTAATTCTTCTGGTTTTGTTCTTATTTTAGTTTAATTTATGCTTTTTAGATCTTTCTGTCTATCTTAATTTAGTTTAATTTTGTTCATGTTAATTAGTTTAGTTATTAAGTACTTCGATGACATTCAATTAGGTTTTTACAATTATTTTTGTTTGATCTTCAAATTATGAGTGAGTAGTCCTAATTTCTAGGGTTATGGGAACCTTTGATCAATCAATGGACTATTAAACTTAGTTGTTTTCAATCCCATAATTAGTAAGTCATTTTTCCTATTATTGGTTTCTCTTTGTTTACATTGAATTGTGCGCAGATTTAGTTTTAATTCTGGTCAATTGTTGATAATTTGCATGCGTCCTGAGAGGTAAAAATATACCACAACTAAGGCCATTTTCTGGATAATAGCGGACATTAGTCTAGGCAGGAGCGAGAGCGCGCTATATGAGTTTCGGAGGGGAGTCCCTAGAGTTCGAGAATTAGTGGCCCCTAATTTGACGATATTGTGAGATCGAACGATCTTTGTTATGAACCCATAGTGTTCTTGGTGAACCCGAATGACCCTAGGCTTATGTTTTATTGGTTAAAGTGGAATTCTCGTCATTTCCCCAGTAATTAGTTAGTAATTAAGTCAATAGATCAGTGAGCTGTCAATACTTTCTCTCTCGACCCAAGGCTCTTTACACATTTATAAGCTTTTTTAGAACTAATAGAGTCCTTAACTGCTTCCCGAGAGATTCGAATCCTACTACCCGACCTACCCTAGCTACATAGTTATGTCGTTTGGTTATATCTTTTGGATAGGTTTGGCGATAGCCGTGCAAATTAAGTTTGGGCGCCGTTGCCAACGTGTAAGCAATTTTCCCATAATTCTTTTAGTCGTTTTTCGTTTTATTTTTTATTCTTATTAGTCTCAAAGCACTTTTTAGTTCTTTGGGGCATTTCCCATCTTTCTCGGAGTTTACATGGTGTGCAGGTTTTATTAAGGTTTATATAGTTGCAAAACGACCCACGAGCCTGATACTACAACTCTTTCCTCTGACCCCAGACGAGTGTTTCTCTGAAACGTTGAGACGTAGTAGACGCCTCCGATTTTTCTTCCCCCCGATCTTGGAGGAAACTGTTTCTCTACTGTTCTCAGTTTTTCGAGTTCCAACCTTCAAATTCATCGCTTGTTGCAGAGGTATAAGAGTTGAAAGAAATGGCTGGCCGACAGCGAAGCGGACAAGGTAGAGACACCAACCCCCAACGCCCCCCGCCCCACCACCCCCCTCCACCCAACCCAACCTCGCCACCCTCCCCGCCCCCGCTGTTTTCCTCGTTCATTGAGAGATTATTTATTCCTTGCCTAGCACGGAGTCTAATGGCTGAGATATTCGAATGACTGATACCGATGCTGCTACTTTGAACTGAAACCGGCTCTTTTTGTGAACTGGTTGAAACAAATCAGTTTTCAAGGGAATTGAAGGAAAGATCCGGAACTTACACTTACAAAGTGATTTCCCCTTCAATACTGTGATACTTCAAGGCAAATGAATGTTCTCTAAGTACTACATTGAAGGCGATCATTTTCCGTTTTCATTAAAAGACCCAGGCTAGAACCTGTTTGAAGAATATCTCAATATGGCCACCATTAATTGTTGGTGAGGATTTACTCTTGGCTTTTCAGAGGAATATACTACCTCCACTACCCACACATCGAACTGCCTATATTGTAATCAGCAAAATCACTAACTTCACATCAATCAGTAGACAGAGAGTCATTATATGATGCTTGGGAACGGTTTAAAAGGAGTTATTTGACGAATGTGTCCCCCTCACTCAAACAGGGCTTGAGAAATGTTCCTAGTTCAAACTTATTCTACAATGGGTTGGAAATGAAGTAGGGCTCTTCT
>PYUH01000440.1:12082-186203 GCA_016808085.1 Suaeda aralocaspica | reverse complement strand
TGAATGTCGCAGATTTATTTGTAATTCTGGTAATTTTTGAATTTGATGCCGAGAGGTAAAAATACACAATAAGACCACTGAATAATAGCGGAATTAGTCTGGCATGAGCGAAGCCGCTAGATTGAGTTTCGAGGGAGTCTAGATTCGAGAGAATTAGTGAGCCCTAATTTGACGATAATTGGGAGTTGAACATCTGTTAGTGAATCCATTAGTTGTTTTGGTGACCCGATTGACCCTAGGCCTAGTTTATTGGTTTAATTCTTCGTCATTTCCAGTAATTAGTTAGTAATTAGTCAGTATCAGTTAGTTATCAGTACTTCTCGACCAAGGCCCTTATACAGTTTAAGCTTTTTAGAACTAATAGAGTTTAACTGCTTCCCTGAGATTCGACCTTACTTCCCTAGCTACATTAGTTAGTGCTGTTTGGTTCTCTTTGTTAGGTGTGCGATAGCCTGTTCAAATTTTGGCGCCGTTGCCGGGGAGGCAATTTTCAATTCTATTAGTCGGGTTTTTACTATTTTATTTTATTTTTCTTAGTCTCAAAGAACTATTCAGTTTTCTGGGGCTATTTCTTATCTTTGCTCGGAGTTTATATTGTGTGCAAGTTCATAGGTTTATGCAAAACGACCACGAGCCTGATACTACTCTTCCCTGAGCCCGAGCGAGTGTTCTGAAACGGTTGAGACGTAGTAGACGCCGAATTTTTCTTCCCCGATCTGTGGAGGAAACTGTTTCTAACTTGTCTCAGTTTTTCGAGTTCATCTTCATCCGCTGTTTGAAGGGTATTTAGAGGTTGAAATGGCTGCCGAAGGAGAAGGACAGGGTAGAGAACACCACCTCCACCACCACCGCCACCTGCGGCCCGTTCATTGAGAGACTATTCCTCCCTAGTAACGGAGTCTAGGGCTGGAGGTTATTCAGTACCCGATACCGATGCTGCTAACTTTGAACTGAAACCAGCTCTTTTGAACATGGTTTGAACGATCAGTTTTCCAGGGACATTGAAGGAAGATCCGAACACTTACACTACAGAATTTCCTTCAATCTGTGATACTATCAAGCAATGAATGTCTCTAAGGACTACACAGAAGGCGAATGTTTCCGTTTTCATTAAAAGACAAGGCTAGAACCTGGTTGAATGATCCAATATGGCCACCATTAATTGTTGGGGGATTTAGCTCTCTTTTCAGAGGAAATACTACCACCCACATAGAGAACTGCCTTATTGAGAAGCCACATCACTAATTTCAATCAGGAGACAGATGAGTCATTATATGATGCTTGGGAACGGTTTAAGGAGTTATTGAGAATGTTGTCCTCATCATGGGCTTGAGAAATGGTTCCTAGTTCAATCATTCACAATGGGTTGGGTAATGGAGAGTAGGGCTTTGCTAGATCTGATGCTAATGGTCGATTTATGAACCAAGAAGTTAACGCTGCATATGAATTGATTGGATGAAATTGCCACTCATAATTCACAGTTTGGTAACTTAGAGGGCACTCCAAGAAGGGTGGGAAAACGTAGTTGATGATAAGTATGAGAGTTTCTGCACAGATAATGCCAATAAGTCAGAAGCTTGATAAGATTGGCATACAGCTCCCCCCCATCACTGTAGCTGCACTTCCGGGATGGCACTGATCCTTTCTGTGATTCATGTGGTTCTTTCGGTCATAATTCCCAGTCTTGTACTAGTTCAGTAGAACAAGTAGTGTGCTTTCAAGCCTATAAAAACATCCATACTCTAATACATACAATTCCGGGTGGAAGTATCATCCATACTTTTCTACAAGAACAACACAATGTCCAGAACTCCTCAGCAAGCCATGCCACCTCAGCAGCCACCCCAGCCCGATGCCGGCTATTACCACCCCCCCCTGTTTTAGCAGGCCACCACTACCAGCACCGCCAATGCCACCTCAACCTAGTGGAGAAATTCGGATTAGAATATATGTTGCAAATGCAGAAAATATGGAGGCGATGCAGGCTCATAAAAAAACTTGGAAACTCAATAGCTCAGATTGCGCCAATCACTGCTCAAAGGCAACCAGGCCCCCTTCCATCACAAACCCACACCCCCAGTCATCACAGGCATCACAGAATCCCCAGGGCCATGTCAATGCCATTACCTTGAGGAGTGAGCTGCTTATGAAGGCCGAAAATGCCTACTGATAATGTTAATTCTGATGTTTCAGGTGAGTTGAGAAGACCGGAGATGAGGTGATTGAAGATTCAGATGCAGTTCCAGATAAGGAGGCTGAAGCATCTAAAGAGAAGGTAGATGTACACCCGTTGATACTATCCCAAATCACAGGTTAGGTTTGCCCTTTCGAACAGGGTGACCAGGAGTAAGAACGATACCTTTCAGTAAATTTTTAGCTATTGTTAAAATCTGCAAGTTACTGTCCCATTTACTGATTTAATCACTCCAAGTTCCTACTTACACTATTTTTGAAAGACATTTGGCAGGAAACGCGAATTGAGTGTAGTGGAGACCGTTAGCACTCACGGAGGAGTGCAGTGCCATATTGCACAGTCACCACCAAAACTAAAGGACCCAGGAAGTTTTTCTATTCCCTGTAACATTGGCCCCCTGTTTATTGACAAAGCTTTATGTGATTTAGGAGCCAGTGTTAGTGTTATGCCACTGTCTATTTTAGAAAGCTTGATATGGGTGCTTTGAAAGTCACTAACATTACCTTGCAGATGGCAGATAGGACAGTGAAATACCCTAAAGTATTTTAGAGATGTCCGGTGAGAGTCGGGAAATTCTTTATCCCTGTTGATTTTGGTGTATAGACATGGATGAGGATGCCACAATCCCGATCATTCTTGGTAGACCTTTCTTACACCTAAGGTGCTGTTATCGATGTCAAAAATGGTAGCTTGACCTTGTGTGGAGAGATGATAAAGTTACCTTAATCTTAATGCTGCCTTAACAAGCCCAATGATGGAACAATCATGTTATGCTATCGATGTCATTGATGAAATTGTATTTATGATATGCCTCGATCTAAACACAAAAGATCTTCTGGAAGCTGTTGTTTGTCTTGATGTTGATGCAGGTGATGGTACAATCGATCTGATCTTAGTCCAGGATCTTACTGGTGAGGAATCGAACTCGGAAGGAGCCGGAGATTTATTAAGTTACCTAAGAGGTTTGTTCTGTTAAAGAGGTAAACCCAACCGAGATGAACCCCTCCCCTCCACTTGAAATATGACTTTTCTCGATGATAAGAAGTTGTACCCGTCATTGTTAGTGCTTCTCTTAACGATAATCAATTAAATAAACTTTTATGTGTACTTAAAGCTCATAAGAAAGCTATTGGCTTACTATGAATGATTTGACCGGTATTAGTCCTGATTTTGTATGCATAAATTCATTTAGAAGAGGGTCACAACCCTGTATCCAGGGTCAACGACGTTGAATCCTAACTGCAGGAGGTAGTGAAGAAAGAAGTCCTTCTAACTTCTGATGCAGGTATTATTTATCTCAGTACCCTACTCCCAGTGGTAAGTCCCCTACAGGTAGTCCCTAAGAAAGGAGGATCAACCGTTGTCGTATGAGAAATGAACTAATCCCTACTAGAGTTGTCACAGGATGAGGATGTGTATTGATTACCGGAAAGTTGACATGTTGCAACTAAAAAAGACCATTTCCCCCTTCTTTTTATTGATCAATGTCGGAAAGATTAGCTAAGAATAAGTATTTCTGTTATCTCAAGGATTTTCGGGTTTTTCAGATCCCCAATCCATCCTGATGTAGGGAAAACGACTTTAACATGTACCTCCCCCTATGGTACTGTCGCATATCGTAGGATGCCTTTTGGAATTATGTAATGCACCTGCCACTTTTCAACGTGCCCTGATGAGCATGTTGTTCTTGAATTCATAGTTTATTATGGAAGTATTCATGGATGTTTTTATGTCTACGGCTCTGTATTTGATTTCATGTTTTACTAATTTGACTAAAGTCTGGAAAGATGTGGAAACAGGGTGAATCTGGTTTTTTAATTGGAAAAGGTCATTTCATGGTCAATGAGGAGTAGTTTTGGGACTTTGGTCTCCGAAACGCGGAATTGAGGTGGATAAGGCAAACAATACAGGTATTGAGCAACTGTCCACCTCCATAAATGTATAGTGTAAGCAGTTTATTGGGTCTTGCTGGTTTTTATCGCGGTTTATTAAGGATTTCTCTAAAATTGCGAAAACCATTAACCATTGCTGCTTAAAACGATGCTGAATTTAAATTCACTGACGAGTGTCTTGACCTTTAATATGATCACAAAGCACTAACTTTCGTGCACACCTTATGACAGTCACCCTGATTGGAATTACCTTTCGAATAATGTTGATAGTGATTTTGCAGTTGGGGCGGTTTTAGGTCCAAGGAAGATAAAGTCTTGCACGCTATTTTATTATGCTAGTAAGACCTTTAGATGAAGCTCAGGTCAATATGGCCACCACGGAAGGAGCTGCTGCTATAGTTTATGCCTTAGATAATTCGTGCTTTCTTGTAGGTTCGAAAGTTATTGTTTATACTGACGCATGCAGCTTCTTTTAATATATACTTGGTAAGAGGAAGCCAACCGAGGGGCTATTCAGTGGATTTTGCTGCTTCAAAGAGTTTGACCTCGAAATTCGTGATAAGAAGGAGCCCAGAGAATGTGGTAGCTGACCACTTATCGAGAATCGGTATGTGACTGGGGAGATCTACTACCCCATTTGAGATTCTTTCCGTGATGAACATCTGTTTGCTGGTAGTGTACATTCCCCTTGGTTTGCTGATTTCGCTAATATGTTGTATGAGGTGTTTACCTTCGATTTGACGTTATCAGCAGAAAAAAAAATTTGCCACGATGTAACGATATTTTTGGGATGATCCTAACTTTTTGTTGGAGTGTCAGATGGTTTTATAAGGAATGTGTTCGGAAATGGAGTATATGTGCCGCTTCACCATTGCCATTCATCACCCATGGAGGTCATGCTGGACACCTCCAAGACGCTGTTCCAGGTTTCTTAGAATCAGGATTCTACTGGACACGATCTTGCGGACGCGAGAGCCTTTATTATGTCTTGTGATTCGTGCAACGAACGGGTACTTCTCACAAAGGCAGAAATGCCGCAACAGTATATTGGAAGTTGAAATTTTTGATGTTTTGGGTATACTATAGGGAACCTTCCCCATCTTCTAATGAAACCGTTATATTCTAGAGCTGTGGATTATGTTTCTAAATGGGTGGAAGCTCTTGTCACCCCCTATTTGATCTAATACGGTTTTAGCGGTGGTTTTAGCAGGTAATTTTCCTAGGTTCGAGTCCTAGAGCTGTCATCAGTGATGGGGGAAGCATTTCCATGAGGAAAAGGTTAGATAAGCTGCTGAGAATAAAATACGGTGTTTACCATGAACGGGACTAGCATACCACCCGCAGACAAGCGGCCAAGTGAGGTTGCCATCGCGAGATCAGTATCTCGCGAAGACCGTGCAAAATCGAGAAAGGATTGGACCAACTAGCTCCATGATGCTTATGGGCATATAGACGCTTTCAAAACCCAATGGGCACTTCACCGTTTCGGTTAGTTTATGGTAAAGCATGTTTCAGCCTCCGGTGAGTGAGAATATAGATGCCATACTGGCAGTAAAGGAATGAAATGGATGCCAAGCTAGACGGCGAAAAGGAAAAGCGATTCTTCCAACTAAATCAGCTCGATGAATTCCGTTTAGCTCATATGAAGTGCAAAAAATATAAAAGAAAAGGACTAAATGGTGGCATGACAAAAAGAACGGAGAAGGGAATTTCAAGGTGGTGATAGGGTACTCTTATTATTGAATGTCTCGTCTCAGATTGTTTCCCGGAAAACTGAAGTCCAGGTGGAGCGGTCCCTTTTCGGTTACTATGTGAGCAAATTCGGGTTAGTTGAAGCCAAAATGATTAAAAGGTGAAAAGTTCAGTCAACGACAACGATGTAGCTCTATTATGAAGGTGAATTGCAAAGGTTGGATTAGTAGAAGAGTGCAATTCTACAATCCCGATACAATTCAATTGTAAACAAAGAAACCAATAATAAGAAATTGACTACTAATTGTGAAATTGAAACAACCTAAATTAATTAGTCCATTAATTAATCAAGGTTTCCCTAACCCTAGAAATTAAACTACCCACTCATGATTATGAAAATTAAGGCAAGAATAGTTGTAAAATCCCTAATTGAATTCATGAAGTAATTAACAATTAAACTAATTAATATAAGCAATTAACTAAATTAATTAAACTAAAGAGACTAAAAAGCATAAATTAACTAAAATAAAGAACAAAAACAGAAAAATTACCAAATTGAGAAACAATGAAGACTTGAATTGAATTGAATCAATGTTATGAACAAAACCCTAATTTCCCTAAATATTTTGAGAGAGAAAAGTGCTTAATTCTAAAACCTAAGAGAGTAATTCTGAATCATGAAAAGCATAAGTTGTTTTTGCCTAGAAAGTCGTGCCTAATGTACCAAAGTTGGGCTTACAAAGCCTAAGTACGAAGAAAATAAAAGAAGAATAAAAATCCGGGAAAAATCGTCTGATGCGGGCGCATAGGAGGTTTATCCCCGTAATCAAACCTCCAGAATGCCTCCAAGTCTTTTTTTCTCCTTAAATGCGCCCGCATGTTCATCTTATGCGCCCGCATAAGTACCTCAGAAGCTCTATTTTACTTTCTTTTCTTCTTATTTCTTCATGAGTTCTTTAAGACTTGTTTTATACTTCTTGACACGCATTTCCATGCATCTTCACTCTTATCCCGTCTAAGCTTTCCGGCTTCGTTCCGAGCCTCGGTTTCCGTGCCTGAAATTACAAAACATACCAAAACCGAGCATAACAACCGNCAACAACCGCAAATGATAAAAATCAACTAAAAAGCTCTAAAATTGCCGGAAAACAACCAAACTTAGCGAGACACTTCAAATTAGCTAAAGAACATCAAATGAGCTAAAATAAAGCCAGATTAACAACCACTAGGCATAAAATTGACTCGAAACAAGGGGAAAAACACTATAAAAACCGCACATATCAAGCACTTTTTTAGTAAATAAGCGAATTTATTACCTTTTTTCAAACCGTTCTTTGGTAAATAAGTAAATTTACTAAAATAGTAATAAATAAGCAAATTTATTACCTTTTCTTCAAATATTCTTAGTAAATAAACGAATTTACTAAAATAGTAATAAATAAGTGAATTTATTACCCTTTTGTGTTCAAATATTTTAGTAAATAAGCGAATTTACTAGATTAGTAATAAATAGCCTAATATATTACTTTTGCTTATAAAATTGAATTTAAAACGTTTGAATAAATAAACGAATTTATTAAAAATCATTTTCTATATGTCGATTTCAAAGTAAGAAAGTCGATTAATTAGAAAAAACTATTCCAATTTTCGAAAACAAAAAGGTTTTTTTAGTTCCGGAAGCCATTGCTTTCTAAAATCTTGATACACCCATTGGTTAATAAGGAGCCCTCGGTTCCGAATATGGAAGTCTCGAAAAGCGATTCGAGCATACTTTGATTTTCGTCTTACTCAGACTCAATCAAAGTGGGGGCTAACTGTAGACATCTAATTTAGTCCCCGGTCCCGTGGTAAGACTCCATGATGAACAATAAAACCCACTTCTCTAGATTATTGGACTTAATTTTATATAAGCTCAAAATTTGATTAAAAAAAAAAAAAAAAAAACGAGTTTGAGCGTAGCGCGACTCAGCAAGTCGCGCTGATGCAACAGCGTGACAAGTAAACCAGCGCTAGCTGCGTAGCGTGACAGCTTGTGTCACGCTGGCTGGTCAACGTTATTAAACTTGTAACGCTACCTGGCCGACGTGATAAAACCTGTCGCGCTACACATTTTTCTTATAAATACCCTTTTTTCTCCTCTAAAACGATTCCTCTTGACTTTCTTGATTTTTTCTACCCATTCTCACACTTCCAAAACCGATTCTCTTATTCTCCTAAACCTACTTTCTCTCTCTTTAATAATTTCAGTAAATAAGCGAATTTACTCAAAATAGTAATAAATAAGCAAGTTTATTACATTTTTTTCAATGATTTCAGTAAATAAGCAAATTTACTCAAAATAGTAATAAATAAGCGAATTTATTACATTTTTTTCAATAATCTCAGTAAATAAGCGAATTTACTCAAAATAGTAATAAATAAGCGAATTTATTACATTTTTTCAATAATTTCAGTAAATAAGCGAATTTAGTCAAAATAGTAATAATGAGCGAATTTATTACCTTATTTCCAGTCAAAAGAAAATTTATTCAAAATACTAATACTAATTTATTTGCTAAGTGTTTTAATAAATAAGCGAATTTATTAAAATCTATTTTCGATTTCAGTTTCGAGAGCCTTTGCTCTCTAAAATTTGCTATGCCCATTGGTTAATGAGGAGCTCATGGCTCTGGATATGAAAGCCTTGAAAAACGATTCGAGCATACTTTGATTGTCGTCTACTCAGACTCATCAAAGTGGGGGCTAAGTAGACAACCTAATTTAGTCCCCCGCAGGACTCTATGATGATTAAAAAACTCATTTCTCTAGAAGATTGGATAATCGAGTATACTTGGGCTTAAAAATAAATCTCATTCTTATTTCACGGACCTTTTTATCCAAATGCCTCTTTTACTATTTTAAATAAATGAATAAAATAAAATAATAATAATAATAAAAAAATAAATAAAAAAAAGAGGTTTCAAAAACGTAGCGCGGTCAGCGTGACTAAGCTAACAGCGCTACCCTAATAGCGTTGTAGGATTCCCTGCGCTACTGGGCTAGCGCGATTCGGCGTACCACGCTAGCAGCCCAGCGCGATTAGGGTTCCCACGCTGTTATAAAAACCCTCATTTCCTTCATTTCTCACACGTTTTTTTAACTCACTTTCTTCCTCATACTTAAATAATCCGATTATTGCTTTTAACAACTTTTTTTTTATTATAATTATTTATTATTTTATTTGCTATTTATTTTACTAAAAAGTGGCTACAAATTTTAATAATATCGAAATAATAATTTGAAACTCTGCCCAAATTAATACTCGACGAAAACAATCTTCAAAGGAGAAGTGGCACGTTTCCTGAGAGCCCTAAAAATCATGTTTATGGACTTTTAAGTTGTTGTTTTACTATTTATTTACTGCTTTATCACGTTATTATTGTTAAAGGACTTAAAATTGATTGTTTGCAACGCTTAATCAAGATAATTCTTTCGGACAAATCTAATCATGTTAGGCTCCCTAAATTGATTTTATTAACGGTTTGAGTTAAATTAATTAGTTTTTTTTTTGTGATTCACTAACAATTTAATGCTTTTTTTTTGTGAATTTTGTAATTGATATTTTTGTGTGATTCTAAATGTAATTTCTGTATGGTTAAGAGGAAANGTTTCTGTATGGTTAAGAGGAAACTAGTAATGGCCGCCTATGGGCTAACCTGATGCACTCCGTCATGTTAGAACCTTCGCCCCTGAGTCCAATCTTTGGTTCGCTCGACCACAACTTGGAGTCATCCCATGGGATCGGAGAGGATTTCCGTGCAAGTTAGACAAACGTCCCTTATTCGAGTCCCATTCGTATCTAATCAAAATACACGGTTTATGAGTTTAGTTCCTAAAACTCATTGGCGACTTCTTACTAGCATCGTCCGTATTCGTATATTATTATCTCACTCGAAAAAAAAANCTCGAACAAAAAAAGATAATAAAAAAAAACACAAAAATAGCGTAGCGCGATAGACTTTGTCACGCTAACGTCGCAGCGTCATAAAGTTTGCCACGCTGCACCTGCAGCGTGACAAGCTTTGTAGCGCTGCACAGTCAGCGTGACAAACTCTGTGACGCTACCACGCTAGCGCGACTGAAATTCCTGCGCTCCTGTTTTTTTGCAAAATAATCTAAAAAAGTCCATTTCACCTTTCCTTAAGCCAATTTTTTAGGTCTAACTCGACCTATGGACGGCTTGGGAATGGTGACTAAAATATTTGGGACCCTAAAATCCGGGGCCCCTACACAAGTTTATTAGAAGCATGGTTTTTATAGTATGTTGACATTCCATGTTAAATAGTAATATAAATTCTTATAAGCTTGAATTGGAATATTATGATCAGTTTAATTTGGCAAATAGTTTATTAATAAAGGAAGGAAGTTTATTTAAGTTTGTTAGTTACTTAATCAACAAGAAAGGTTGTTGTGAATTTTTATTCACATGATTAAAAGAATTTATGAGCAATTATTTTATACATGTTGCCACCCACAGTTTAATGTGTGGTCAAGGAGAAAGTAAGTAATTAGTCACTCACAGTTTAATGTGTGGTCAAGGAGAAAGTAAGTAATTAGCCACTCACAGTTAATATGTAGTAAAGGAAGTTTAGTTTAATTAAAGGACACGCATGAGATTAATTTTGAATCACCTTAAATTGAAGATAATCAATATGGCTTGCTTGATGTGATGCATGTCTTTATGTGATGATTGTAAGTGAGTTGATGAGGCTATCGCACACCTATCAAAAATAAACCTAACCACTCTAACTAATATAGCTAGGAAAGTAGGGATCGAATCCACAGGGAAGCAATTAAACCTATTAGTTCTAAAAAGTCTAAACTATGCAAAGGGCCTTTGAGTGACAATTGTGACCAAGAAATTAACTAGAATTAGAGCTAAATTGATTAAGGAATTTAATTAATGACTAAACCTAGGACATCGGTTCACCACTGATAAACCAACGAATTGCACACAAATAAACAATTAGATTATCAATTTCCTTGAATTAAGGTCCACTAATTCCCTCGGATCTAGTCCCCTTCAAAACTCCTCTAATGGCTCTCGCTCACTTAGACTCGTTTTGCCTATTGTCCTTATGATCTAATTGTGGTAATCTTACCTCTCGGCATCGATTTCAACAATATCAAACTAACAACTAAACCTGGCCAATATTTAATTGAAAGCAATAACAATTGACAATAGGAATTCAAATACATTAATAGTTAAACTAATATTTATGAGCAAAACATCACCAATTAATCCATGGATCCCCTAGTCCTAGAAAAGGGACTACTCACTCATAATTGAAAGAATAAAAACTAAATCAATAAAAGCAATTAAAATCCAAAACATGATTAAACTAAACAAAATCAACAACAATCAAGAAATTAAATCTAAACATAAAACTATTAAAACTAAGAACATAAATTGAAAATAATAATAAACATAACTAAGAACAAGAATTAAGATTGAAATAGAACCTGAATATTATTGATTGAATGATTGATAAGAGTTCTACACTTTGAGAGAATTTTTAGAGTGAACTAGGGTTCCAAAGTGAAAAGAGGCGTAAATGACTAATTAGGAGACTAAAAACTTAAGTACTTAGGCTAAACAAGGGAAAAACACGCGGAATTTAGTCTTCAAAGCCACCCGCCCGGAGGGTCCGGGCGTGCAGCCTTCACCCGGGCGCACAGCTTCGGTCCGAGCGGATGGCTTGTTTGCCTTCGTTTCTCAGTTTTTGCTCGTTCTTCCTTAATTGCTTCTTTAATTCTTCATTTTAACACTTCTAGTCTTCGGTCAAGCTTCCCAAATGACTTTAACTCTTCACTAACTTCTTCAAGTGCTTCAAAAGGCTCGGAAAGACAACGATAAATCATCGATTCCTGTAAAATCTAATAAAAAGCACAACAAACACTCGGAATAGCAAAAGTTAGTAGAAATGGCTCAAAAGAGCCGTATTAGAGCTAAAAATCAATCTGGATCGGGGGTAAAATACATATAAAATATCAACTTATCATGAGTTATAGCATTGTTAAACCGGTTAATCACATAAAGTGTAAGAGGACTTCATCAAAACTCTTGAAACGTCTATACCTTGAGTATGAACAATGCGGGGAGTCGTATGGAACAGTGATCTATGACTTCTAATTGGGGTACAAGACGTTGTACTCTTTTATATTTTAATGCGCTGGATATCCGTCACTTCATGTGACATAGTAATACCTTCTTGGAGTTGCTCCCAAGTTGGTGTCCAATAGGGCGATGATTTTTAAGGAGGAAACCCGTTCGATGCAAGGTCCATAAGTTTAAATATAATAATTAATTTAGTTGAGTCCATGTACAGGTAAAAAGGTTGTTAAAGGTAAGTTGAATGCATATTTTATTTCTTATTGTTGTTGCATAGTCTTTATTAGTTATGTACTTAGCCTTGCTGACTGTTTGTTTTGTGTGCATGGCTTTGTCATGGACTTGGCCCTACAATGACCCACTTGTGGTGAGTAGTTGTCTAGTAAAAGAAAAGCTGCGGGTACAAGTGGGCATAAGTCATTTTATGATGGGCTGGAGTGAGAGCGCTTGCTGTGTTTTGTAGCTTTACTTTATTCTATTGCTTATGATTGACTAACATTTATTTTGGATGATGCTTTATTTCTAAAGACTTTTAGTTTTGGTTTTTAAGGGCCATTAATATGGTTCCGAAGTGTAACAAAGTTTAAAGTTGAATTTTATTTTGAGATTGTTTTGAAGTTTAGTTTTAAATTGGTTTTGATTTTAAGACTTCCGCTGTAGTACTTTGATAAATGCCTTAGCCGTTATCACGGTGGCGGTAATACTTTGGTTTTTCCATATTTAGAAGTTATAAAAAATATATTCCTTATTAATTATAATATGTTTTCCGGAAAAATAAGAAGTAAGAAGTTAGGAAATTCCAGGGTGTTACATCATTTGCTGCGGTTTTTGGTAGAACCGCAACAAATAATCCCATTTCACACCTTAAAAAATACAACCATTTGTTGCGGTTCTCCAAAACCCGCAGCAAATAAGTACCCAAAAAATAATTTTTTTTTTTTTTTGAATTTTATAATCTAAAATGAAAGCTTAATGTTACAAATACATATCAGTACTGAGTTAATGCCAAATTACATGTATATGACACATTCACAACACATAACAAAAGAAAAACAATAGCGGACGCAACTACAAAACTAGCATCAAAAAATGACACAATAACAGCCATCCGAGACGACACAAAAGCAGCAAGATGACACAACACCAGCAGCAGCAAACCTGCAGAAAGCAGCCACATTGAGACGCAAACATGAGCAGCAGCCACAATCATTCGAAATCATTATCAAGTACTCAGTCATTTAATAATCCAAGCATTCATTCTTTCATATATTCATTCAATATCATTTGAAATCATACTCATTCGTAATCAATCATACTCAATAATCAATCATAATCATCCATTCATAATCAATCATCATAATACTCATTCACTCATACATAATCAAGTATTCACTAATAATCCCATACGCATTCATATATTCATTCATCTTATTCACATACTTATTGTATCATTTATTTATAATGGCATTCATTCTTTCTTAAATCACATAAAAATCTACTTGTCTTTAACAATTCAACAACTTATACATTCAGTCTTCTTATCTTTCAACAATTCATCCATTCATTCCATTATTCACTCCACTTACACAAGAGATAAAATTGTTCAACAAGAGCTAGAGCTAGAACCAGTTCGCAAGCTACACAACATCAACATCAAAAAAACAAGAGCATCAATAAACAACATCACATCAATAATAGCAATAACATCACAGTAATGAAACAACACACAGCAATAACAATAATTCAATAACAACACAGCAATAACACTCATTTAAACACTCACACTGACCATTCACTTACACTCAATCACTTACTCCCTCACATTCAGTCACTCACTAACATTCGCTCACATATTCACATTCACAGTCATTCACACACACACACTCACTCACACTCAGTCTTAACCACTCACTCACTTAGAGCCAGTCACTCACACATATTTGCTCACAAACACTCACACAGACACACTCACTCACACTCAGTCATAACCACTTACTCAGAGCCACTCACACACTCACATTTAGTCACTCACAAGCTCATTCACTCACACTCGGTCACAACCAATCAGTCAATCGGCCACAGCCACTCACTCACTCACATTCAATCACACTAAGACATTCAGTCACTCACATACGCAGTGAGTCACTCACACACACAGTCACTCACTCACACACTTTGTCACTCACTCACTCTCACACACTCATACACAATCACTCAATGACACAATCCTCGCTCACACACAGTCACTCTCACACTTACACACTCACTCACATAGTCACTCAATCACTGTAATACCCCATATTTTCACGTATTTTAAGAAAGTATTTTTGTATTTTATTCGTATAATTTTAATGTTTTTATTGAAAAGTTATGCTCAATAGGAATATTAAATAAAAAGAAATTAATAAAAATAAAATAAATAAAAAATTTTGGTTGAAAGTAGTTATTTGTGTTCTTAAATAATATTTTATGCTTAAAAAATATTTTAAAAGCTTCTAAAAATAGATTTCAAAGGTTTCCTAATTTATTTAGGAGTACTTATGGGCCTCACCAAAATCCTACTTTGAGGCCTATAAATACCCTATAAAACCTAAAATTTCAAATTTTCATGATCATACTAGTCATTAGGATTCCAAAAATCTAGAGAGAAAAAAAAGGGTTTGCAAATTTCCGAAAAAAAAAAAATTTTGCTGTTCGGTAATTTGGAAAAAAAGAAAAAAAAGAATTTTGGTTGCCTCGGGATCCGTGCAGCGCCGGACCCCACTATCGGTCACTGCACCACCGCAGCAGCCACCGCACGCCACCCAGCCGGCCACTGCTGCACCTCCTCCCTGGTTTGGTATTTTTTCGAACCTTTTATAAAAAAAATTTCTCCTTCTTTCTTTTGATTCAATCTTGCAAATTCATGTTTATAATTATGTTTAATCATGTTTTTATAAGTTTAATCATGTTTTGATATAAGTTTGAATTGTTTAAAGGCATGAATTAATTTTGTTGTTCATGAAATTATAAATTAGGGTTTGAAATTTTATGAAGTTATGATTTTATGAATTTTTATGTTCTAAACTTTGATATTATGATCATAGATTATTATTGGGTGAATTTATTAAGTTTAAATTGATTTTTAAGGGTTTAAAACTTTTATAAAGCTGTCCAAATTTTATAATCATGAATTTGAGTTGAATAAATATTATGAACATGTTTTGGCATATGAAAAAATGTTCTAAAGCCTAGATTGATTTCATAAATATGCAAGTAGATTGTTGAAGTGTTTTGGCATGAAATTATGATGTTTTTATAAGTTTTCATGACTTTAAAGTTTATAAATAAATCTGAATTTTAATAAAAACAACTTAAATTAAGTTTTAAGTGTCCAAATTGTACTAGTATGATCACACATCAATTCTATATTGATATATATAAATTTTAGTATGTTTTATGAAGTTTAAAAGTGATTTTAAGTATGTGTAACATGTTGTCCAGATTTTATAAATTAATTAATTAGGCTTTTAAAGTATGTAATTAGCATAAATTGATCATATAAGTTAACTAATACATTGTATGATCGATTTGTGTTGTTTTTGGAAATTTTCAAGAAATTTTGATAAATATAGATTGCTGTCCACGTTTCTAAAGTGGCATAAGAATTTTACTAAGGTTTTATAAAGCATAAATATGTCCCGAAAACTAAGTCTTCAAAAAACGATGCTAATGGGAGTTTAGGACCCTTACAAAAATCAAGTCTCTTCCTTCTTACTCTCATTTCTCATGTCTGTTTCACTCTCAACTCTCTCAGATTCTTACTCTTCACTCTATCATCTCATATCACTCTTCACCAAGCCAACTATCTCGTCTCTTCCTTCTCGATTGTTTGGCTTTGGTTTTCTCGATTTTTTTTATTTGAATTGGGTGTTTGGTGTGATAACTAGGGTTTATTGATTGGGTTTTTGGTGGGATAACTAGGTTTTATGATTGGGTTTTTGGAGTGGTTAGGATTTTCGAATTAGAGGTTTCGGTGGTTAGGGTTTTCGATTTGAAGGTTTTAATTTAGAATTTTTGTGGTTAGGGTCTTCGAATTGCTTTTTCTAGAGGTTAGGGTATTCGATTGAAGGTTTTAATTTAGGGTTTTTGTAGTTAGGGTATTCGAATTAAGAAGTGAATATAGTTTAGCAGATCCTGAGTTGTATAAAGTAGCAAATAAAGATGATCCTGAAGCTTTGCTTGAAGGTGCTGCCATGGCTGGACTTGTTGGCGTTCTTCGTCAACTCGGTGACTTAGCTGAGTTAGTTTCTTCTTTAACTCGCTTTTTTTTATTTTTTTTGAAATATTGATTTTGTATGATGTTGAAGAATTTTGAATGATTTTATTTGTGATTATGTTATTGTCTTTTTTTTTGCTTTGAATTTGGTGAATTGATGAGGTAAGTGAGATCTGCTTAGCGTTTTTGTTGACTTAGAATGCAATTTTTGTTTTAATCTCTAATTTAATTTAATTTTTGCTGATTTTTGGTGTTGCTTTGATTTGAATTGTTGTTTTTAATATTGTTGAATTTGATTGTTTCAGTAAATGGAAGTGCTTTGGTTTTACGGTGTACTTTTTGGTGTATGCTATTGTAGTTTGTTAATATTATTGTGTTTTTTAGAAGTCTATTGGAGCGAATTATTACAAGGATAGGAGTATATGCCTTTTAGATTTAATTCAGACGAATTCGTTTGTGTGTATTGAGTATAGCTATCGATTGCGGGACTAGGAGATTAGGTATATGTGATTTGATCCCATGGAGGGACTGTTGAAGCGTAGAATCATGAATTAGTATTGATTTCTTTTGGAAGTAATTGAGCTCCGAGGAAGGAAATCTTTTGGTCAATAGCTCAATGTGATCAGTTGGCAGGAAATCTTGTAGTCAATAGCTCAATGTGATCTGTTGGCAGTAAATCTTGTAGTTAATAGCTCAATTTAATCTGCTTTAATGTAACTTAGAAGAGACAAGAATGGATGCCAGAGATGCTTGATGCTGCAGGCTCATATCATATGTTTTTATAGGGGTACAATTAACAAGTTCTGTGTTATATTTAGGAAAGAGAAATGGCAAGAAGTGATATTGGAAAAGAAAGATACTTTTAGTTTGCTTTTACACTCCTAAATGTAGAGAAACTAAAATGTAATCTGGAAAGGTAATGCCGACTGAATGCTGATGTTCATTTCCGCATGATAGTACTGTTTCCCCCCAATTTTGTCATGGCTAAGAGAGCACATAAGAGTTCATATTGGTTATATTTTCCTGTTTTGTTTTAAGACTAATTAAGCATAGAGTGCTTGTGTGCTTGATTAGGAAGAAAGATGATTAGCTATCCATTCAGGCTTTTGTGTAGAGAACCCGAGTGTATGAAATGAAACGGTGTAGAAGTGTGTGATAGGTTGTTTTAACTGCTAACTTTGTTAAAAGACAGCAGGCATTAACTTCTGCATATAAACAATACTAACTTCAGAAACTAAGTAGCTGATAAATTCATTAATGATCAATTCCACCAGTTACTATGGAAGCATCCTGATAAACATATATGGCTGAAGCACTGAAATCAGACGAGGTATAACACCTTTTTCATGTTTGACTGGTTGACGTGATTGTTCATCACCTACAGTTGTTTTATCAAAATTCAACAACATTTGCAGTGATTGGTCTCTTACATTATCAAAGAATTTATCTTTACGCAGAGCGGCTCTAGCAATAGACATTGCTCCCTTCCTGAAAACCTTTCGATTTTAACTGAATAATTGAAATTGATATTATAAAGAACTTGGTCAAATATTGCCTAGCCTACTTCCAACTTTTCGAATTCTGAATCCTACATCCAGGATTTCCATGCTTTCTTTTTTCTCTCTAGTAGTCTGGTTGCTTCCTAAATACCCTAACTATGTTTGGGTTGCTACTTTTTGCATACTCTCATTTACATAAGTAATTTTCCTGTATTGGAGGTAAACAAACTATGGTATTGAGTATTGACAGACATAAAAACTTCTGACATGGCATTAGGGAGGTATCAGGAATACAACAATTCGAATATCCCTAGATTCGAATATCATTTCACCACTATTCGAATATCCCCAATCTCCAAGCTAGGGTTCAAATTCGAACTGTTTTTCAATTGGTAATTCAATTTATTCAGTAGTTTAATATGTCTATTGATTTGTGAGAAGTAGGTGTGGGTTGTGTTCAGCATCAAACTGGTGTTCATTGAATCAAATTCGATGTATTTGTTTTTATTGTGGAATATGGGTCGATTTACTAAGTTATCTTTGATATAGTTATTGATTTGTGAAGGTCGTTGCCTTTCGATTAGTGTCCTTGATTATGTCATTTATGTGTATTGTAAGTTTTGTGTTTAGTACCCGGTGGAAAGTGGCAACAAAGCATTTCATTCCTCTTGGTGATGATTATTGTTCTTCATCTTCTGATTTCTATTCTTACCTATGTGGACTTCCTTACTTAAAATTGGGTATGTGTAAGAGCTGTGGTGTCTAGGATGCTACAAGGGTAGTAGTCATGTTATATGTAATTATGTATGCACCTTTGTTATATGTAATTATGTACGCCTAGATGAAGCTGCGCCTCTTCTGGATAAGTTGGTTTTCAATAAAGTTGGTTAAATTCTTTCTGATACACCTTTTCATTTCATTATTCTATGTTAATCAGTGTTAAAATTGGCCCTATACCTGATATATCTGAACTGCACTAGATCAAACAAAGCTTTATAGGACGAGTACGCGTTATGTTTTCTAGAGGAGCGCCTTTGGCACGACATGTTGAAGAGTTTCTGAGGGTTACTTGCTGCTCTGTGGTGGTACAAGGATATGGTGAGTCATGACATTACAATTGCATGTGCAAACATTGCGTAAATCTAATGGCTCTCGGCTTCAATTGCATGTTTTCAATATAATCTTTTGAAGGACAATATTGGAAGATCTGCCCCGTATACCAAAAGAGAGTTGGATGAGGTTCGCGAGCAATGGGCGAGGTTCTTCAGACTAAATTTCTTATTGCCCGATCCTAATTAAATAAAAATGTATTTGATTACATTATTGTTCATACTTTTAATTTAAATATTTCGTAAACATCTATCCAACCTGTCATTGTAAAATATATATATAAGAATACAAAGTATATTCTATATATATGAATCCTTTACAATTTTTAATTAGTTAATGAAATATTTATATTAATATTGTAAACTATACAGAATCGAACAGGGCAATGGCGGGAGGATGCATATATATATTATTTATTGTGAATATAGAGCACAAATTATCATTTCAAATTTTTTTAAAAAACAGCACTATTAGTATCGTTTATTGCAAAAATGATACTAATAGGGTACCTATTTGTATCGTTTTTGTAGTAAAAGCGATACAAATAGGTGGTCTATTTGTATCGTTTTTACTAAAAAACGATGCAAATAGGTGGTATTACCATCGTTTCTAACAAATGATACAAATAGAATTGGCTATTTGTTACGCCTCCAATTGTATCGTGTGTAAAACGATACAAATAGGTGAAAAAAATGATACTAAAAAGCTATTTTTTTACTAGTGTATGACTTCTAATTGGGGTACAAGACGTTGTACTCTTTTCTATCTTTAATGAGCTAGATATCCGCCACTTTATGTGACATAGTAATACCTTCTTGGAGTTCCTCCCAAGTTGGTACCCAATAGGGCGATGATTTTTAAGGAGGAAACCCGTTCGATGCAGGATCCATAATTTTAAATATAGTAATTAATATAATTGAGTCCATGTACACGAAAAAGTTTGTCAAGGTAAGTTGAGTGCATGATTTATTTCTTATTGTTTTTGCATAGTCTTTAGTAGTTATGTAATCAGCTTTGCTGACTGTTTGTTTTTTGTGCATGGCTTTGTCTTGGACTTGGCCCTACGATGATCTACTTGTGGTGAGTAGTTGTCTAGTAAAAGAAAACCTGCAGGTACAAGTGGGCATAAGTCATTTCATGATGGGATGGAGTGAGAGCGCTTGTTGTGTTTTGTAGCTTTGCTTTATTTTAATTGCTTATGAAGACTAACTGTTATTTTGGATGTTTGGATTTCTAATGACTTTTAATATTAGTTTTGGTTTGGTTTTTAAGGGCCATTAATATGGTTCTGAAGTGTAATAAGTTTAAAGTTGATTTTAATTTGAAAGTGTTTTGAAGTTACTTTTAAGTTGATTTGGTTTTAAGACTTCCGCTGTAGTACTTTGATAAATGCCTTAGCCGTTATCACGGTGGTGGTAATACTTTGGTTTTTCCACATTTAGTAGTTTTAATAAATATAATTCTTATTAATTTAATATGTTTTCCAGAAAAATGAGAAGTAGGAAGTTAGGAAAATCCAGGGGGTTACACTCACACTCACTCAGTCACAAACCAAAAATCACAGCCTAACCTAGAATCCCCTGAACACAACAACATTAGACCCAAACATTAACCCAAACAAACACCATCAACAAACATGCCCAGATCCAAACTCAGAACCACAAACCAAAAAATAACAACAGTAACACAACAAAATCATACAAAAAATAGTAAAGTATAGAGTTTTTATGCATATACCTCCTGAGCTTGTTTCTCAGCTTGTTTATTGATTTCCTTAGCAAGTCTTTGCCTTCCTTCTCCACGTACCCTAACTTCTTAATCTTCTCAAACTGCTCCCTCTCCATCTTCTACAAAACCAATCAGATCACACACAACTATATTCAACTTTAAAAAAAATCATTTCGAAATGTAACTTCTAATTTCATACGGTAAAACCCTACAAAAATCCAATAAATCATATCAAAAAACAAATCACAAACAACTAACTCAAGTTGATTACTTTTTAAGAAAATCATTTCTAACTTTAATTTCTAATTTCGTAATGTAAAGTACTAAAACGTACAATAAACCATTTCAAAAATCTAAACCATAATAATCCTCCAATAAAGAATCACACAAAAGTAATTCAATTTGATTAGAAAAATAACAGTAGTAACACAACAAAAATAGCACAACAACAACAGCAGCAACAATCCAATAACACCAGAATCAAATCCCCAAAACTTAGAAACCCCAAAAGTCTCTTATCATCAAATATAAGATCAAAAAACCACCAAAATCAAAGAAAAATACAAAGGAATAAGATTAAATACAAAAACGCAACCTCAAATTCATTATCAAAGCAATTGAGAAGGAAAAGAAAACAAAGAAAATTGATATGAAATTACGAAATCAGAAAAAAAAAAATCAAAAACAAAAATTGAGAAGAAAAAAAATGTAAACAAGAAACAAAAACTAACCATGAACGCGAATTAATCTACCTCCAGAACTAACCATGAACGCGAATCTTCGACCTCCAAACAAGAAAAACACGAAATTAGGAATAAAAAAACATAAATAAAAAAAACTCGATTCTTATTTCAAATGAGGTTTTTTTAGGGTAATGGATAGTGAGAAACAGTGAAAGAGACGCGAGATTGAGTGAGAGAGGGAATTAGGGTTAGGGATAAATATCTGAAGAAAGGGAGGGTAAAAATGAGGGGGTGGGTTTATATATAGGGTAGCAATATGGGCGTAGGCTGGTGGCTTGTTTTTTTCGGTTTTTTGAATTAGGTTATTTGCTGCGGTTGAACCGTAGCAAATAACTTAAAAAAAACCACAACAAATAGTTTCAATGTTTATAAAATAAAATAAAAAGGGCACTAGTTGCTGCGGTTTTTTGAGAACCGCAACAAATCTTCCGCAGCAAAATCCATTTTTTCCACTAGTGAATTATGGCAAATCCTGACTATACCTTCTTGATGAATACACAAGGACTTATTGGGTCATTTTTGAATCCTTTTTTTTATAAGGTATATACTATGACGATTATTGTGGACACCTGTTGGGCCAACAAAGGCCTGCCTTTTTGTCCACGAGTTCAATATTGTTCTTAGACCATGGGAAGGGCCATCGTGTAGGATGAGCATGCTTGGCTTTGTAAGAAAATCCAATAAAGGAAACGACCGCACTCCATAGAGTCTTACGGACCCGAATAACCGCGTTCTCACCGGCCAAGGTGAGGTACGTCAGTCTTCCTAAGGTTAGGTCGTGCACTAGATTAGTGGGATTAGGGATGAGGTACCTCCAATTCGAGTTGTCCTCTACTAGATCTCTTTTGTAATTCTCATCGTAGTGTATCAAACAATGTTACAATAATGTTAACCTAAAGAGCGCACCACTTGAGTATTTACTAGGTGAATTTATTCAATGCACACGTATTAACTGAGTTTGTGATCACTTTATTTATTTCACGTTTACCCTATTCAAGATTCGAGACTTTTATGACTCATGTGACTTTATGTGACTTCACAAACCCGGTGTTTATTATTATTCTATGTCTATCGGAAAAGCCGTCATCATGTTTTTACATACAACCATAATCACGTAAAATATGAAAAGTGATAAAATCATGTAAACATGTTAGAAAAGCTCAAAAGCACATGTCATCATGCCATTTGCGAGAAACTGTAAAGTTCATGTCATCATGCTTTTAAAGCTTTTAAAACATGTAATCATGCTTAAGCACACGAAACTCTAAACAAGCTACATAATAATTTTATCATGCTCATGAATATTTTAAAAGCCTAAAAATAATTCTTTATATTTTCCCTTTGTTTTGTTACATCTCAAGCCATTATTAATCAATATTTCATGGATTAAAAGAAAATAAAGGTGATGAGGGGATTTAGAGAGATAACTTGTATGAAGCCGACAATAACAATAATAAGAATAATAATAAGAAAACTTGATGATGAAGCTTGAAGATGATAATAAACTTGAAGGTGAGGGTTTATTGCGGCCTCATATTAGTTACCTTGTGTGCTAGCATCAAAATGATCTTGGAAGTGCCTTCAAGAATCCAAAACCCAAATATGACCCGAAAATAGTATGAATGTGGTGATGGTGAGTATGAAGATAATAATGATAATAATAAAAATAGTAAACTAAGATGATGACAATAAAATAAAAATGGAAAAGAAAAATATATTTTTTGTAGGTTTTTGTGTTTATGAAAATGTGGAAGATGAAGATTCAAAGAAAAACGATGAAGATTAAAAGAAAAATGAAAATTTTTATGGAAGAATGATGATAAATGCTAAATTCTCTCTAAATCACTCACGCCACTCTTCAAATACAAAGTTTTACGAAATTCCAAGATGCCTTGAATAAGGGAAATGAGGGGTATTTAT
Organism: Suaeda aralocaspica; assembly: GCA_016808085.1. Classification (NCBI taxonomy): domain Eukaryota; kingdom Viridiplantae; phylum Streptophyta; class Magnoliopsida; order Caryophyllales; family Amaranthaceae; genus Suaeda; species Suaeda aralocaspica. The sequence continues at coordinate 163,016 of PYUH01000440.1, read as the reverse complement.
AGTGAAAAATTCGGGAAAAGACATCCATAACATGCGCAGGGGCGCATAGTACGGGGGAGCTTTCCCAGAAATTTCGCTGATATTCTTGATTGTTTGGGCCTAGAAGTTCGTACAACCTCACACATATTCATTTCCTTACTCCTTAAGGCTTGCCTCATATCATGAAGAGAGGAAAGAAGGAGGAAGTTTCCTCCTTCCCTCCTTCCTTGTGGGCTTTGAGGAGGAGAGGATCCCCTTAAACCCATGACTTGTGCTCCAAGGTTATCCTTTCTTGGAATGTTTGGTTCGTTTTTGTAGAAAAGATCGTTCCCGAACACTAGAGAGTTACTAGCGCTTTATTATAAAAAAAAAGTGGAAAAATTATGGAAAACTAAATAATTATAAAATTGAAATGTTTTTGTGGTTTTTAGGGATTTTTTGGTTATTTTTTTCCTGAGTTGTTTGGAATTTCGGAGTGGTCTCGGGTTGGACCTTTCAGCATACTTCTCAAGACCGGATTAATTAGCAATGTGGTATATATTTATCATCGGGCTAAAGGCGGGGACAAATATAGGTGTCTACAAAAGCCCCCACTTTGATTGAGTCTCAAGAGACGACTAGTTCCATAAGACGAAAGTCAAAGTATTAAGTACCTGCAAAACAAAATGTTAGCTTCACAAGAGCCTATGGGTACTCTTCGGGAAGGTATGTTATCCCTGGAATCAAGGAGCCAATAACGTCGGCTATCACGATAAGGAGCTTGTAGCGCCAGCAAACGCAATAAAAGGGGAGCCTGTAACGTCGACCATCACAATAAAGAGCTGGTAGCGCCAACAAATATAATAAAAGGGGAGCCAGTAACGTTAGCTATCACAAAAAGGAGTTGATAGCGCCAGCAAATGTAATGAGATAGGGCTGAAAGCGTCAGCAAACGCAATGGACGAATGATTGTCAAGAAGCATCAATTGCTTGTCGTCAAGGGCTCACAACTGTCTAACGAATGGTGGGTACTCAAGATAGATAGTGAGAGCCAATATCTCCAACTAACACGATCCACAGGGGATGACAGAGATAGGGAGCCAGCGTCGCCGACTAACGTGATCCGCGAAGGATGAAAAATATGGGAGCCATTATTGCCGACTAACACGATCCACAAGGGATAAAAAATATGGGGAGCCAGTATCACCGACTAATGCGATCCATAAGGGATGATAAATATAGGGGAGCTAGTATCGTCAGCTATCACGGTCCATAGAGACAACAAGAAATATAGGATATCGTATCATTAGCTATCGCGGTCTATATGGACGATAAGAAATGTAGGAATTCTGTATTTGATGTTGATGATCAATCCATACCACACACTCAATGGAGATGGATTTCCAATGATATCTAAACTTCAAATATCCTAACCCAGCACATTAAATGTGTAATACCCCATATTTCACATATTTCAAGTAGTTATTTTCGTATTTTATACGTATGTTTTTAATACTTTTTTTTATCGAGAAATTAAGTTCAATAAAAATATTAAAGAAAGGAAATTTAAATAAATTTATTCAAAGTAATTATTTTATGTTTATGAATAATATTTCATGTTTTATTAAATATTTTCAAAATTTTCTAAAAACGGAATTTTTAGAGTTTCCTAAATTGTTTTAAAACAAGGGCATAAAAGTAATTTCAAACTTGAAGGTATTTATGTAATTGCACCAAATCCTGCTTTAGGGCCTATAAATACCCCTTAAAACCCCAAAATTTTAGATTTAAATTGCAACTTTGTGAATTAGGATTCCAAATATTTTGAGAGAAAAAGAGAGAGAGAGAGAGAAAAAAAAAGAAAATTCAGAAATTTTTCCGAAAAAGAAAAAAAAAAATTTGCGCTCTTTTTTTTCCCTCGCCATTCGTTCGCTGCATCTCGCCAACCACCTTCTTCCCCTATTTGGTATTTTCGAGCACCTTTTATAAAAAAAGAAAAATATAAATAAAAAAAATTCATCTCTTGTTCTTTTTGATTCAATCTTGCAACTTCATGTTTACAATTATGATTAATCAGTTTCTCTAGTTTTAATCATGTTTTTTTATAAAGTTATGATATAGTTTAAAGCATGAATTTATTTGTTTGATCATGAAATTTTAAGTTAGGGTTTATGAAATTAGGAAATTCTTGATTTTATGGTTTTTAATGATTTAAACTTCAATATTATGACCATGAATTGTTGTTGGGTGAATTTATGATGATTTCATGAAGTTTAGATTGATTTTTAAAGGTTTTAAACATGAATTATATTGCTGTCCAAATTTCGCAATCATGAAAATCAATGGAATAAATATAAAGAACATGTTTTACCTTATGAAAAATTATTCTAAAGCATAGATTTGATTCATGGTGATGTTAGTGGATGATAAAAGAGTTTTATGATGAATTAATGATGTTTTTATGAGTTTTTAATGAGTTTTAGATAAATAAATAAAGCTGTAAATTTTTAGTAACACATGTTTATGCCTAATAAAATAGTAACATGTGACATAGTAAGTTATAATTGTGTTTAATGCATCTAAGTATTGTATATTGATCTTAGGACATGACTATAGTGTTTTATGATCTAAATATGATATTTAGAAAGGTTTAAGAGTGTTTTGGGAATTTTACGAGGCTGCCTTTTTGGAAAATTACCGAAAATCAAGTATTTTGCAATTGAAAAATTAAAAGAAAGTATGGAATTGAATAGAGACCATATAGGGAATGTTTTGGACAAGTTTCCAATGTAGAGAGTTAGTTTAGAGTTGTTGTAGAACTTAGTCAACAAGGTTTTAATTTAGTTTCGGTTTTCTCTATGTAGGAGACTTCGATCTAGTTGACTTTTAGAAGCTGTGGCAGATCACCACTATAGCACAGGGTACGTAAGTACTAAAGACATACATAGAAATTAGAATTCATGCTTGGTTGATCTTGTATGTTATGTTGTTGTTGCTTTATTTGATTGTGAATTGACATGTATGACAATTTTATGAAAGAATTAGAAGCATGATTTTGTATTGTTTGACATTCCACATTTATAGTAATATAAATTCTTAAAGATTGAATTGGAATGTTATAATTAGCTTAAAAGTTGGCCAATAGCTTATTGAAGAAGAAAGGAAGTTATTTAAGTTGATTAGTTGCTTAATCAACAAGTAGTTTGTGAATTTTTATTCAAATAGTTAATAGAAGTTAATGAGCAAATAATTTTATATATGTTACCACTCACAGTTTAGTGTGTGGTCAAGGAAAATAGTAAATAGTTAGCCACTCACAGTTAATGTGTGGTAAAGGAAGTTTAGTTTATTTAAAGGACACACAAGTTGTTTTTAGAATCACTTTAAATCAAAGATAATTAATATGGTTTTGTCTAACTCTATGCATGTTTTTATGTGTTGTTGTATGAGAGTCATAACATTGTTAAACCGGTTAATCACGTAATGTGAAAGAGGATTCGCACCAAAACTCCTGGAACGTATATACCTTGAGTATCAACAATGGGGGGAGTCATATGGAACAGTGATTTATGACTTCTAATTGGAGTACAAGACGTTAAGTTGTACACTTTTATATTTTAATGCGGTGGAATTCCGTCACTTTATGTGACATAGATAATACCTTCTTGGAGTTGCTCCCAAGTTGTTGCCCAATAGGGTGATTTTCAAAGGAAAGGAAACCCGTTTGATGCGAAATCCAAAGTTTAAATATAATAATTAATTTGTTTAAGTTGAGTCTATGCACAGGTGAAGAATTGTCAACGGTAAGATGTATGTTTTACTTTTATTTTATTTTGATCATGCTGCATAGTCTTTAGTAGTTATGTACTCAGTTTTGCTGACTGTTTGTTTTGTGTGCATGGATTTGTCTTGAACTTGGCCCTACGATAACCCACTTGTTGGCGAGTAGTTGTCTAGAATAAGAAAAGCTACTGGTACAAGTGGGCATAAGCCATTCATGCTGGGCTAAAGTGAGAGTACTTGCATTGTAGTCTTCGTAGTTTCGTAATTAATTTGCTTATGGATTTATTTAACTATTGTTGGATGTTGTTTTTATTTTCGAAGTTTAAGATTTTGGTTTTGAAGGGCCATTAATATGATTTCGAAGTGTAATAAAGTTTTAATTTGGTTTTTGTGTGGTTTTAGTTTTTTCGAGGTTTAAGTTTTTAAATTGTTTTTGATTTTTAAAGACTTCCGTTGTAGTACTTTGATAAATGCTGTAATACCCCACATTTTCACGTATTTAAACAAAGTATTTTTGTATTTTATGCGTATAATCTTCATATTTTATTTGTATAATTTTAATATTTTTATTGGAAATTATGTTCAATAGAAGTATTAAATAAAAAGAAATTAATAAAAAATAAAATAAATAATAAAGTATTGGTTAAAAGTAGCATTTGTGTTCTTAAATAATATTTTTATGATTACAAATATTTTAAGAGCTTCTAAAAATAGATTTCAAAGGTTTCCTAATTTACTTAGGAGTATTTATGGGCCTCACCAAAATCCTACTTTGGGGCCTATAAATACCCTATAAAACCTAAAATTCCAACTTTTCATGATCATACTAGTCAATTAGGATTCCAAAAATCTAGAGAGAAAAGGGAGAAAAAAAGGGTTGCAAATTCAAAAAAAAAAAAAAAACAATTCGGAAATTTTGAAAAAAAAAACTTTAAAGCTGCCTCGGGATTCAAGCCCACCCAGACCCCCTTCGCTACCGCCGCCGGACGCCGGACACCACCCATCCAGCTGGCCATAGCGCGCCACCACTGCCCCTCCTCCCTTCGTTTTGGTATTTTTCGAAACTTATATAAAAAAAATTTACTTCTTTATTTTTGATTCAATCTTGCAAATTCATGTTTATAATTATGTTTAATCATGTTTTTATAAGTTTAATCATGTTTTGATATAAGTATGAATTGTTTTAAGGCATGAATTAATTTTGTTGTTCATGAAATTATAAATTAGGGTTTGAAAATTTATGAAGTTATGATTTTATGAATTTTTGTGTTCTAAACTTTAATATTATGATCATAGATTATTATTGGGTGAATTTACGATGATGTTATTAAGTTTAGATTGATTTTTTAAGGGTTTTAAACTTATTTTATAAAGTTGTCCAAATTTTATAATTATGAATTTGAGTTGAATAAATATTATGAACATGTTTTGGCATATGAAAAATTGTTCTAAAGCCTAGATTGACTTCATAAATATGTTAGTAGATTGCAGAAGTGTTTTGGCATGAAATCATGATGTTTTCATAAGTTTTTCATGACTTTAAAGTTTATAAATAAATCTGAAATTTTAATAAAAACAAGTTAAATTGAGTTTCAAGTGTCCAAATTGTACTAGTATGATCACACAATAATTCGATATTGATCTATATATATTTTAGTATGTTTTATGATGTTTAAAAGTGGTTTTAAGCATGTTTAACATGCTGTCCATATTTTATAAATTAATTAATTAGGCTTTTAAAGTATGTAATTAGCATACATTGATCATATAAGTTAAGTAATGCATTGTATGATTAATTTGTGTCATTCTCGGAAGTTTTCAAGGAGTTTGGATAAATTTAGATTGCTGTCCACTTTTCCAAAGTGGCATAAAATTTTTATTAAGATTTTGTAAAGTATAATTAAGTCCCGAAAACTAAGTAAAATTGCAATAGAAAAGGAAAGTGAAGTATGGAATTGAATAGAGACCATATAAGGAAGTTTTGGACAAAGTTTCTAAATTTAGAAGTTAGTTATAGTTGTTGTAGAACTTATTCAATAAGGTTTTAATTTAGTTCGGTTTTCCTTGTGTAGGAGACTTTGATTTAGTCCACTTCTAGAAGTTGTGGCGGAGCACATTTATTATACAAGGTACATAAGCACTAAAGACAAACATAAGAGTTAGAATGCATGCTTGAGAAAATCTTGATTACATGAAAATATTGTATGCTTGTGTGGAATCATGAATTTATATGCATGGCAAGTTTGTTAGTAGCATGTTTTTAATGTTTGATGACATTCCATGTTAAATAGAAAGTTTAATTTTTATAAGCTTGAATTGGAATGTTACGATCAATTTAATTTGGCCTATAGTTTATTAATCAAGGAAGAAAGTTATTTTTATGTTGGTTAGTTACTTAATCAATAAGAAAGATAGTTGTGAATTTTTATTCACATAATTAAAAGAAGTTATGAGCAATTATTTTGTATATAATACCACTCACGGTTTAATGTGTGGTCAAGGAGAAAGCAAGTCGTTAGCCACTCACAGTTAATGTGTGGCGCAGGAGGTTAAGTTTATTTAAAGGACACACCTAAATTTAATTTGGAGTCACCTTAAGTTGAAGATAATTAAATTGACTTACTTGATTTGGATGCATGTTTTATATATATATATATATGTGATGTTGCATGAGAGTCACAACATTGTCAACCTGTTAAATCACGTAAAGTGTAAGAGGACTTGCATCAAAACTCTTGGAACGTATATACCTTGAGTATGAACAATGGGGGGAGTCGTATTGAACAATGATCTATGACTCCTAATTGGGGTATAAGACGTTGTACTCTTTTATATTTTTAATGCGCTGGATATCCGTCACTTTATGTGACATAGTAATACCTTTTGGGAGTTACTCCCCAACTGGTGCCCAAAAGGGCGATGATTTTTAGGAGGTAACCCGTTCGATGCAGGATCCATAATTATTAATATAGTAATTTATTTAATTGAGTCTATGTACAGGAAAAAGGTTGTCAAAGGTAAGTTGAGTGAATGTTTTATTTCTTATTGTTCTTGCATAAGTCTTTAGTAGTTATGTACTCAGCTTTGCTAACTGTTTGTTTTGTGTGCATGGCTTTGTCTTGGACTTGGCCCTACAATAACCCACTTGTTGGTGAATAGTTGTCTGGAATAAGAAAAGCTACGGGTACAAGTGGGCATATGTCATTTCATGCTAGGCTNCTATTTCATGATGGGATAGAGTGATAGCGCTTGTTGTGGTTGTAGTTTTGCTTTATTTTAATTGCTTATGAAGACTAACATTTATTTTGGTTGTTTCGATTTTGAAAGAGTAGTTTTGGTTTTGGTTTTTAAAAAGGGCCATTAACATGGTTTTGTAGGGGCCCCGGATTTTTGGGGTCCCAAATTTTTTGTCGCCTTCCCCAAACCGTCTATAGGTCGAGTTAGCCCTACAAAATTGGCTTAAGGAAAGGTGAAATGGACTTTTTTAGAAGTATGTTGCAAAAAAACAAGAGCGCAGGAATTTCAGTCGCGCTAGCGTGGTAGCGCAACAGAGTTTGTCACGCTGACTATGCAGTGCTACAAAGTTTGTCATGCTGCAGGTGTAGCGCGACAAGCTTTGTGACGCTGCGACGTTAGCGTGACAAAGTCTGTCACGCTACGCTATTTTGGTTTTTTTTGTTTTTTTAATTATCTTTTTTCGAGTGACATAATAATATACGAATACGGACGATGCTAGTAAGGAGTCGCAAATGAGTTTTAGGAACTAAACTCATAAACCGTGTATTTAGAATAGATACGAATGGGACTCGAATAAGGGACGTTTGTCTAAATTGCACGGAAATCCTCTCCGATCCCATGGGGATGACTCCAAGTTGTGGTCGAGCGAACTAAAGATTGGACTCGGGGGTGAAGGTACTAACATGACGGAGTGCGTCGGGTTAGCCCATAGGCGGCCATTACTAGTTTCCTCTTAACCATACAGAAATTACATTTAAAATCACACAAAATATCAATTTACAAAATTCACAAAAAAAAGCTTTAAATTGCTAGTGATAACACCAAAAACTAATTAATTTAACTCAAACCGTTATTAAAAATTTATTTAGGGAGCCTAACATGATTAGATTTGTCCGAAAGAATTATCTAGGTTAAACGTCGCAACAATCAATTTAAGTCCTTTAACAATAATAAGGTGATAAAGCAGTAAATAAATAGTGAGACGACAACTTAAAAGTCCATAACATGATTTTTAGGGCTCTCAGGAAACGTACCACTTCTCCTTTGAAAATTGTCTTCGTCAAGTATTAATTTGGGTGGAGTTTCGAATTATTGTTTCGATATAATTAAAATTTGTAACCACTTTTTAGTAAAATAAATAGTAAATAAATAATAAATAATTATTATAAAGAAAATAAGGTTGTTAAAAGCAATAATCGGATTAATTAAGTATGAGGAAGAGAGTGAGTAAAAAAAAGGTGTTGAGAAATGAAGGAAATGAAGGTTTTTAAAACAGCATGGGAACCCTAATCGCGCTGGGCTGCTAGTGCGGTACACCGAATCACGCTGGCCCGGTAGCGCAGGAAAACCCTACAACGCTACTAGGGTAGCGCTGTTAACTTAGTCACGCTGAGCTGTCAGCGTGACTAACTTAACCGCGCTACGTTTTTTTGAAAGATCTTTTTTATTTTATTTATTTTATTTTATTTATTTTTAGTTATTATTATTATTATTATTATTTTATTTTATTCATTTATTTAAAATAATAGAAGAGGCATTGGGATAAAAAAGGTCCGTTAAATAAGAATGGAAATTTTATAATATTCGAGATTTATTTTTATGTCCAAGTATACTCGATTACCCAATCTTCTAGAGAAATGAGTTTCTTAATTTTCATAGAGTCCTGCCGCGAGACAGGGAACTAAATTAGGTGTCTACAGTTAGCCCCCACTTTGATTGAGTCTGAGTAAGACGACAATCAAAGTATGCTCGAATCGTTTTTCGAGGCTTTCATATCCAGAGTCATGAGCTCCTCATTAACCAATGGGCGTAGCAAATTTTTAGAAAGCAATGGCTCTCGAAACTGAAATCGAAAATAGATTTTAATAGATTCGCTTATTTATCAAAATATTTAACACTTAGCAAATAAATTAGTATTTCGAATAAATTTGCTTTTTACTGGAATTTTTAGAAAAAGGTAATAAATTTGCTTATTTATTACTACTTCGAGTAAATTCGCTTGAAAAGGTAATAAATTCGTTTATTTATTACTATTTTGAGTAAATTCGCTTATTTACTGAAATTATTGAAAAAAATGTAATAAATCCGCTTATTTATTACTATTTCGAGTAAATTCGCTTATTTACTGAAGTTATTGAAAAAATGTAATAAATTCGTTTATTAATTACTATTTGGAGTAAATTCGCTTATTTACTGATATTATTGAAAAAAAATAATAAATTCGTTTATTTATTACTATTTTGAGTAAATTCGCTTATTTACTGATATTATTGAAAATATGTAATAAATTCGCTTATTTATTACTATTTTGAGTAAATCCGCTTATTTACTGAAATTATTGAAAAAATGTAATAAATTTGTTTATTTATTACTGTTTTGAGTAAATTCGCCTATTTACTGAAATTATTGAAAAAAAAAGTAATAAATTCGTTTATTTATTACTATTCTGAGTAAATTCGCCTATTTAACGAAATTATTGAAAAAAAGTAATAAATTCGTCTATTTGTTACTATTTGGAGTAAATTCGCTTATTTAATGATATTATTGAAAAAATGTAATAAATTCATTTATTTATTATTATTCTGAGTAAATTCGCTTATTTACTGATAGTCGCTTATTTATTACTATTTTGAGTAAATTAGCTTATTTACCGAAAATATTAACAAAAGCTCACAAGGTGGTCATGAGATAACACCTTATCCTAATGTAATCCACTTTTGGAACATGTGGAATAAAGCATGAGAAAAGGGATCATCATCCAAAATCACATCCAAGGCAAAAAAATGATGCAAAACACCACAACTAGCGCCAGCATCGTAGCGTCATTGCATCAGCCACGCTGAAGAGGTAGCGCAGCAAGAGCTACGGCGCTAAGCTTGTTAGGGCGACTACCTCAGTCACGCTCTTATGTTAGCGTGCTACTATTTCTGTGCTGTGAATGTTGTTTGATTTGTAAATGTTGATGTTGTGCAGGCCCGATTTTATTGTCACGCTAAAGCTTCAGCGGGATAGATTTACTAGCGCTGGTGGCGTAGCGCTTCTAGTGTAACCGCGCTGCGTAGGTAGCGTGTTCAGCCAAACAACGCTGAAGCTGCAGCGCGGGAACTTCAAACGCGCTGTGAGTTTTTTTTTTTCAAGCTTACTTTTGCGAACTATGGGATAAATTTGTGCTTACATTAGAGGATTGATTGCTATAATTTATTCAATTTGTAGTCATAAGGATGTTAAGCTTGTGACAATTTATATTTGCTCTTGTTTTTATCAAACATGTGTGTTTTTGGCAAATGATTGTCCAAATGATGTTAAAATGAAGTATAATGCTCCATGAATCATTTGAGAATTGTTCTTATTACTCATGTCATGACCCATTTATTTTGACATTTTAATTAAAGATTAGTAGGCTCTTAATTAGAGAGTGTAGTTGATTAGTTTTAATCAAAACTAGAAAAAAAGCTTCTTGAATAGTTTTAATTATAAGGGCAATGAGCTCTTATTTAATAATCAAAAGTGAAAAAAATACTCTTGATTAAATTATTTTATTTATAATCAAAAGTGAAAATAATGCTCTTAGTTTAATAAAGAAGAGTAATGGACTCTTAATTAATAATCAAAAGTGAAAAAAAATGTTCTTGATTAATTTTTATAAGAGTAACGTGCTCTTAATTTAATTAATAATCAAACGTGAATATGCTCTTAAAAATTTTACTTTATTTATAAGAGTTGCGTGCTCTTAATTTAATAAAGAAGCGCAATGGACTCTTAAATTAATAATCAAAAGTGAGAAAAAATGCTCTTGATTAATTTATTTTATTTATAAGAGTAACGTGCTCTTAATTTAATAAAGAAGAGCAATGGACTCTTAGTAAAAGATGCTCTTGCTAAGTTAATAAGCTATCCTAGTTTGTGCATTACAGCAATGTCTTCCCCTAGAAACGAGCAAGATGGAGGGGAGAGAGAGGGAAGAATGGATACCTGTAACCGTCGTGCTAAAAACCGTTCAAAGAGTAAGAATCGAGTACCACACCCTGCATGGGAGCCCCCACTTGAGTGGGATAATCGTGTCTTGAAACTTGATCCTGACCATCATATATCTTCTCGAGCATCAAGAGGAATTGTAAGTAATATGTTTTTTTTTTCAATATTTTACGAATTTTAGATGATATATGTAAGTGAAATGTTATAGGTTGATGATGGATTACGACGATATGATTCCGGGAAGATGCTTGGTAAAATTTATGATACTCTTGATGCAAATACCAAAGAGTTGGTCAAGGTGAGTGGTTTTCAAGATTTCTTAGAATCTTATATAGAGAAAGAGAGATGTAAGATGTCTGCTTGTTTAGTTAGGGGAATGATGGAATGGTTTTGGGATACAACTAACACCTTTCATTTCTCATGGGGAGAGATGACTATAACTCCTTTTGATTATGGGATGATTACTAGATTACCCTTGGTGGGTATGGATATCATCCCTAATGAAGGAATTACAGGAAAAGAGCCAATGACAGGTGATTTACTTGGGCCAATCTACACTCGATTAAAATTGTATGAGAGAGTTTTCCCTTGGAGTGAATTGTCGGATGCTTTAGCCAATGAAGACATTATGGCAGAAACCACTTCCCTTCAAAGAGCTAGGATCTTCCTTTTATATTTGATTGGTAGTACCTTTTTAACAGACAAAGGGCAACGAGTGGCCTTTTCTCTTATCCCGTTATTGTCAGATTTGAAAGAAATCAAAGATTATTGCTGGGGGAAGGCGGGTTATGTGCATTTAATATCTGAAATGCGTAAGACATCTTGAGTCATGGATGACTCACTAAAGAGAGAATGTGTCCCAGCTTCCCTTGGAGGCATTCCTCGAGTTATTGAGGTAACAAATTCTTTTACAATGTGCTTATCCACTTATTTGAATCTTATTTTGCTTTTTTTTCTTTCTAACCTTTTCTTTTCAGGTGTGGTACTTTGAACATTACCCAACTCTTGCCCCAATAAATGACCGAACTAAGAGATTCCCGGTGAGCCGCAGATGGGGAAGACGACTTAACATTCATCATAAGACAGATGTAATACGCCAATCGATTTATAACCTTCCTGAAGAGCAAGTAAGGACTCATTGTATATATACATTTATATATATTTATAACTACAATAAATGAGTTTTAATTTTCTTTCTATTGCAGATTATCTTTCGTCCGTGGGACGGCCTAGAGTGCAGGTTTCACCACCTCTTGAGGAAGCCAAGATCCTTTTGAAAGGATGTAGGCAACTTGTTTGGTTTCTGGGAGAACGTGTTGTTCGTCAAACTTATTCTCCTATTCCTTTAGCTCCCATGGATCCACCTGTCTTCATCTTAGACTCGAGTAAGGTTCCCGCTACCTCTATGGATGATTTTTTGAGAGGACTCACAGCTCGGGAGTTAGTTTTTGCTGGTGTTAATTACAAAAATTGGGTTCAGGCTCGGCTACGTCCTTTTCCAACATTTGTTAGGGTATCTTACCTTTCCTTTCCCTTTTTCACGCATTTGCATTTTAAATATATGTGTATTTGTTTATATGTTTATATGTGCAAAGAATGATGATATTGAGGGTTGGCAAGTTCCTGAGCGAAATATCAAATACATTGATGGTTTCGGGAATTTGATTGATGACACTGTGCCATTTGCTGAGGAAGAGGAAGAAGATGTTCCTTATATCCCTGAGAATGTTGACATGGTAAGCCTTAGGTTTGTCTTTATCTTTACTCGACTCTTATTATTATTATTACTGACATTTTTCATTGTTAATTTTAAATGACTTGTTTAATTTGCAGGTGTCTAGGACAACTACAAACAAGGTCATCAAAGTATTGAATGCGTTTCGCACTGCTTATAGGAAGNGAAAGAGGCTTTTGCGTGCCAGAGCGTCACCATGGCTAGGGTAGGTTTCCCTATGTGTTGCCCCTATTTCTAGTTTCATGTCTTTATCACCTATGGGTAATTTTTGTGCATTATTTTCTTTTGTAGGACGTTGTGCCGCGTTATACAACACACGGGACATTTCGTCCTCCTCGTCCCCCTCGTCCTCCGGGTGGCCATTACAGGCGTCCCCCTTTTACGGAAGGTCCGACTAGTGGTCAACAAATACGGCCTCCGATCCTTGATCATGAAAATAGAGCTCAAGAGGAGCTTAATAGAGACGAGGGAGGAAGTAGTCAGCAAGTCAATCCGCAACAAGGATATGATCCTTATGCTGGCTATTATAACCATGGTCAAGGTGGCGGATGGTCCCAAGCTCAAGAATGGGATTATTATGGTGGAGGCCAAGGGCCATATCCAAGAGTTCCTTATGAGATGGGGCGATTTTCGTCGTATGAACCACCAAGGATTAACACTCAAATGCAGCAGGAGGATCGAAGACATTCTACTAATTCTTATACTCCTCGCACTGGTGCTATGCATTATTTCTTTGACTATGGGTCACCACAGTAGTTTTTGGTGGCATGTAATTTGTTGACATTTGTATTCGTAGTTTAACTCAAACTTAATTTTCTGTTTGTTTTATCTCATTTTAGCCTTAATATTTTGTAATCATGGATTTATAAACATATGTAAGCCTTGGGCTTTTTATGCTAATATTTGAAAACCAAGGGCACATATATTAGTTCATTTTATTTTTTGTAAAGTGTTGGAGGATTAATCCGACTTACTCCCGAAAAAAATAATCACCAAAATTAGTTAGTAGGGAAGGGGGCAATATCTCATTTTCCTTAAATAAATATGATTTGAAAAGTTAATTTTAAAATATTTCAAGAAATAAAATCGCCCAAAATAATTAAAGAATGAAAAGAATCTCGCAAATGGGCTGATTATGGAAGTTTTATGCAGCGCAGGAGGATTTGGGACGCTGCATTTGTAGCGCTATCAAAATTGTCGCGCTACGCGCGTAGCGTGACTAGTGTTGCCACGCTGCTGTCGTAGCGTTGTAAACCTTGTCACGCTGTCACGTCAGCGCGACTAAAACTGAAACGCTGCTTTATTTCTCATTATTTCCCAAAACGAATTTAAGGAAGTTGCCTAGTGACCATCTTGGTTAAATATATGAACGAACAATTATACATTCATCAAACAAAATCCTTTACAAAACTTTTCTTTGTTAGAGAGAAAAGAAGGAGATAAAGAATGTCTCAAAACTTCATTCGTGAGTTAAACCGTTGGATTTCTTCTTTGTCTGTAGAGGAACGCCTTGAATTCAATGCTTATCATCTGGATGCTTTGTTTTCTTTGAGGCAAGCTCGTATCAATTGGGATTTCCTTCATGCCGCCATTAATTTTTGGGATCCTCAATTCCATGTTTTTACCTTTGCCAACAATGAATTGACCCCCTTTCCGGAAGAATTTAGCGCGATTGTTGGTTTTCCAGTGGAAGCTCTTCCGGCTGTACCTAACCTTCAACAAGGGTTTGGTAAGGACTTTCAGAGACTACTTGGACTAACTAAGTTCGAGATCAAGGAAATTCTCAATGGCCAACACTGTGATCTTTTGAAAATTATTACAAGATTTTCCTCCCCCTCAGACAACTTAACAATACAAAGGTACAAAAGACGTGCTTTATGCTTATGTTTGCTATCAGGATATTTATTTGTTAATGATGGAGGAAATATGGGAAATGCTTCACTAATTGCAATTGTTGAGCAAATCAAAGGTGATCGTACTCCTATGCCTATGGTGATTGGTGAGACCATCATAGCATTGGACGCATGTAAAGCGGATCCATCATTGCACTTTTCGGGAAGCCCTTTATTGCTTCAGGTAATATTCTAACCTTGGGCGAAAATATCAATTAGAATAGATGAATTGTTATGAATTTACAAAAGAAAGAAGATTTTTTGTAGTTGGAATCGCAGCGTCAGTAGTGAATTAGCGCTATTAGTCATAGCGTGACTAATTCTGTGACGCTATTAGTCGTAGCACAGTAGGATATGTCGCGCTGACATTGTAGCGCTGTTTGTTTTGCAACGCTCAACTGTTAGCGTAGTAGAGTTTCCAGCGCTCCTGTTTATCTTCCATAATGTCTATTTTTTCGTAATTTCAAACCATAATTATTCCATGCTATGTAACAATCTTGGATTGTCATTTATTTCTTTATTTAATTAATGCATATTTGGCTTAGTGAGCGCCTTAAGACCATCGAACAACCCCTTAATGCCATGAAATACAACCTCAAATCATTTACTATGAGGAGGACTTTGTTCCCAAGGAAAACTCTAGCGGAGTAGATGTCATTTATGTCTCATGGAGGTCTTTCAATTAGATGGGTCATTCCATGGTGGTTTATTAGGGAGATGGTTGGAAGTCATGAGTCAACACCATATGTGCGCTTTCTTGGTTTGAGGAAAATTACTTATTTCTTTCCGACCCGTCTTTTGAGGCAATATGGTATGAAACAAAGTATTCCTAGCCTTGACACTGACCCCCCAACTTGCTTGGAACTTCGGGGCCCTGCCATTACCGCATGGACAAAGTATTGGGCCAATCGTCCACGATGGGCTTTTCCGAGGAATGGTTGTTCTACTCAACTATCACAAAGTTACAAGGATTGGATGCTTGCTAAGAGTAAAGAGGAGAGGGATAAGGCCCGGGGCCTTGAAGTTACTGAAAGGTCCAAAGGCCCACAGGTCTATAAGGCTCCAAAAAATAGGATTGCAATGGGAGAGGGAAAGAATGAGACTTCTTTAAAGAGAAAGAATAAAGCTGGATCTGTTTTTGATAGGCTAGGTCCAAGAAATAAGAAAAATGCTCCTTCCTTACATGGGGTCAAAATTGGACAACCAAAGTTAAATGAAAAGACCCAAACAACTATAGAAGGTAAGGGGAAAAGAAAGATGGTATGGACTCGTAAACACTAGTACAAAAATCCACATTTGCTGCGTCACAATTGCTGCGGTTCTTTGAGATTTTTAAAGAACCGCAGCAAATAGGGGTGTGCAAGATTTTACGGTTCCGAATTTCCGGTCCGAAATTTTCCGATTCCGTTCCGAAAAAATCGGAATTCCGATCAAGATTTTTGAAAATCGGAAAAACCGGACCGGATATCCTTTTTTAAACCGGAAACCGGATCGGATACGGAATGGATTTTTAAAAAAATCGGATTCCGGATTTTTAAGGAAAGCAAAATCCGGAATTCCGGTTTTCCGGATTTTTCCGGATTTCCGATCCGGTTTTTAAGGGTATATGTGTAAATTTTAGAGAAAATTCTAGTATATAATTCGGAACCGGGTATCCGGATTTCCGATCGGTTTTTTCCGGATATCCGAATTTCCAGAATTCCGGTTTTCCGGAACGGATACGAAATCTATTTTGTTGGTTCTGAAAATCCGGATATCCGAATTTCCGGATCGGAAAATTTCCGATTTCCGGTTTTGCACACCCCTAGCAGCAAATAGTCAACAATAGTATTATTGTACCAAATTATTTGCTACGGTTTTTAAAAAACCGGCAAATAATTATTTGCTCCGGTAATTTAATCTATTTGCTGCGGTTTAAAAACCGCAGCAAATAAAATAACAAAAAAGCTGAATAACCATCCTTGTAAGACCTGGCCCAATCTCGCATAATATATAAGCCCAGTTTTTTTTTTAACACTAACCCTAAACCTTCTCTCTATTTCTTCGTCTCTTTCTCACTATCTCAACTCCTTTCTCTATCTCAACACTAACCCTAAACCTTCTCACTATTTCTTCGTCTTTCTTTCAAAATTTCAGATCCAAAGACACAAATCAAAATCTCTATCTCATTCTCGCCTATCTCACTATGAATCATGCAAAAGCTTCAAGTTTTCCACTGTGATACCTTCTTACTAAAGGTATTTTTGATTTTTAGCTTCAAGTTTTCTCGCCTATCATATATTTTCGTTTTGTGCTTTGTTGTTGATTGTTGTTGATTGTTTTAATCCTAATGTTGTTGTTAATTTTAAATTGATTTTTTGTGGCTTAGGAGTGAAACCGATTTAAGGTGAAGGGGAAGGTGGACGAGATTTAAAGGTGAGTAAGCTAATCCTAATTTTGTGGTTTTAGTTTCGGTTTGAGGGTTCGTGGGTTTGGGATCTGGGTCGAGGGAGGTTTTCCTGGGTTACGGGTTTGTTTTGGGTGGGATACCTGGGTTACGGGGTTGTTGAGGGTGGGTTTTCTGAGTTACGGGTTTAATTGATTATTGTTCCGAGTTCTGGGTTTGTTTGAGGCCTTTCAAGTTGGTTGTTTGATTTTTTTTTTTTGAATTCCTTACAATATATTATTTACTAACAAGTTAATCATCTTGTAGCAACTGTGCTTATTATCTATTCCTCTTGTAGTCGTGTCTGGCTAAATTATATGTAACCAATGTAAGCAAGCTAAGCTTATAATATGTGGAATCTCATAAGATACTTTGGATGAGAAGTCCAGTACTTGCCCAACATAATGCATGTTATTGTAATATGTGAAATCTTCTGTAATTGCATAATCCTTAACTTTACCTAAAGCGCACTTGTTTTATCCTGCTTGCAATTGTGTGATGAGTGTAGGAGATTCTCTGGTATATACTTGTATATTAGATTAGCTAAGTGCTTTAGTTATAAGAATTGTGTGAACTAGAATTTTAATATATGTCAACTTAAGTGACTCTGCACATGTTTCCTTAGTTTAATTATGTAAATGTTTTGCAGAGCTCTAGTTCGCTTTACATTGGAGAGCTTGCAACAGGTTCGGACAAGAACAAGTTAGGGAGATTTTCGATGAGAGCATATGAACAGCAACCTGGAGAAAGAAGCATTTCACCTATTGCTCCAGTGCTTTTGCAGACATCAGCCGAAAAAGAGTTAATGCAAGCATTGGAAAAGGATCCACTTTCCCTTCCACAATCTCTTAACCAAGTACTCGAATTCTTCGAAGGTGAATGGGATTTGTTACCTGGTGGACTAGATCCTAAGTTTGACAAATACAGGTATGTCTAGATTCCCAACATTGCTTTTAAGCATTTAGCACAATATATTCCTCGCTTCACTTGGCGTTTCTTGCTCTTATGCCTCTCCTACTGTCTTGTTTTATGTTTTACTAAGCTAAAATGCAAAGGAGTGTTTTCTGTACTTTTTTTCTCTGACTGATTTCATTAGTCCCTACACAAGAGATGACCTCCAGAAACTGAGGCTCATCTGTTACTAATAAATAGTTGTGGGCTTTAGTTCATGTTCCGTTCATTTCTTTGCTTGCTCATTCATGGAGTTTTCAAGCAGATCACCTTATCACCATGAAATTTAATCTATCTTATTGTGAGTATGATAAAGTTTGTTCTCCTTAAGCTAGATTGTTACTATAATTCTTACTATAAGTATAAGTTAACTATCCTCATTGAGGATAGTAGACTGTCAGAGCATCTGTATATCATAAGAAAGACTCACAGTCACAGAGACGGGACTCAGGTTGCCTAAAATAGTCATTGATCTAGAGTCAGGTTCTTCTCGATCTCCTCTCATAATAAGACCTTAAATCCTGAATATCTCTGATCTTGATTTGTNCGATCTTGATTTGTTGTTTATTTTTCGGAGTTCGGAGCATAACTGTTTATGTTCTTGTCTTGTGAGGATGAGAGAATTACATAGAAATATAGTGTGTTGTATGTCTTCCCTTTGTAGGAAAGCTAATATGCCATTTACATTATGTAATGTTTACAGGATTATCTAGTAAAAACATTAGTCTTCCTTTATAGCTTGACCAATCTGGCTTATTAAGGTACGTTGTTATCCGTTTGGCCAATTTTTATCAAGTTCTATGTGATGTTGATGAGGAAAGTAAATTAATTAATTAAAAAAAAATTGCAACAACTCTAGGTTTTGGTATTCAATGTAGTCTATCATGAAGTGTAGTATTGGGTTGAATGTTGGTTGTCCGATTATATCAAATTATGTAATGTGGTTATAGTCTTTTTTTGTTTTTCTTTCACTGATGCTTAATTGTTAATAGGTGCTCTCCACACTTCTGCTGCTGCCACTATTGAGATGCTGCCGTTATAATGCTCTTTGAAGTGTTTTTTGTAATATAATTGTATTTGAGATTGATGTTATTATTCTAATGCTGCTGTAATGTTGTTATTACAACTATTGTACATATACAAACATTCTGGCTACAATTTAGCATTAAAAAGCAAAAAAAAAAATTTTTTTCATTTTTTTGGGTGGTTATTTGCTGCGGTTTTCTAGAAAACCGCAGCAAATAAAGTTTTTTTTTGGTGGGAAATCCCACTATTTGCTGCGGTTTTACAAAGAACCGCAGCAAATAGTGGGATTTCCCACCATTTTTTGCCCCCTTTTTGCTGCGGTTGTAGTCAAAACCGCAGCAAAAAGTCCATTTTTTTGCTGCGGTTGAACCGCAGCAAATAATACGCTAGTTTATTGCTGTTGCTCCAAGTGCTGCGGTTAAAAACCGCAGCAAATACCCCTAAAAAAACCGCAGCAAATTTGGATTTTTGTACTAGTGAAAGAGAGCAAGCTCAAGCCTATGGAGGAGCAATTTGATGAAGGTTTCTGAAAAGAAGTGAATCATGAAGAAAAGCTCAAAGATAATCCTAATGGGATGGAGGAAGATCCGGAAGTAGATGAAGACCCAAAGCATGCTCGTAAAGAAATGGAAGAGTAGTGTTTGACTTTATTTATTTTATCATTTTCAATAAAGTGCATGTGCACTACTAGCATAGACTTTAAAGTAGTCCCTTTTGTTTTGATGATTTCAATTATGCAACTCTTAAAACATTAATGAAGGACAATATTATTTTTTTTTTATTTTTCATGCAAACAAAATTTAGTTATTTACATTAGAAGTTATTGATAATTCATCCAATAAAAACTAATTATGTGTTTAAATGGGCCGAACTTAGAATAAGTTGCCTACGTATCCAAAAGGAATCAGACCGTGCGTAGTTCTAATTATTATATATATTTTATCGAAAAGACTTGAATGAGCCTTTTATCGAACATTCGTGAGTCCTTAAAATCATGTGAAACCTTTAAATGAGGTCTTTCATAATTCAATAGTTTAATCAAACATAGATATTCACTGAAACTATTGAAATGTAACATGCATTCAGCGCAGTTGAAATTCTAACGCTGGGGTTGTAGCGCTACAGAACAAATAACGCTGCACGGTGCAGCGTGGTTACTCTTGTCGCGCAGACATGGCATCGCAGTTAGAATTGTTACGCTGCAAGGTCAGCGCGGTTGAATTTTCAGCGCTGCCCCTTTCTTATTTATTTAATTACTTTTATTTTATATAGCTTTTGGTTTTGTATAGAATGGGTTACGATGCTTTTCCTTTTCTCGATTTGCCCATTTTACATAATAATATGAGCCAAATTGGGCCCATATGTTGTAGGACTTAGTGTGAGTCCATGATTGTCTTGCAATTTTAAGCGTAAAACTTCTTTAATTGGT
This sequence comes from Suaeda aralocaspica, assembly GCA_016808085.1. Taxonomy (NCBI): domain Eukaryota; kingdom Viridiplantae; phylum Streptophyta; class Magnoliopsida; order Caryophyllales; family Amaranthaceae; genus Suaeda; species Suaeda aralocaspica. Next base: position 142,605 of record PYUH01000440.1, on the reverse strand, counting down.
CCAAATTAGTTAATTTAGAAAATTCAACCCCATCTATGTCAATTAGTTTTACCGCACCGCCTGATAGGATTTTTTTAATAATATACGGCCCCGTCCAATTGGGTTGGAATTTCCCTCTTGGATCGGTAGGTGGGGCTCGTACCTCTTTTAGAACTAAATCTCCTTCATTAATGTTTCTTGGCTTAACTCTTTTATTAAAACGTTTTGCAATCCGTCTTTGATATATTTGTACGTGATGCAAAGCTTTTAATCTTCGTTCATCTAAGAGAATAAGTTCTTCATACCTTGCCCGAACCCATTCAGCTTCAGGTATTTCACTTTCTAGGACTATGCGAAGAGAGGGTATTTCCAACTCAACAGGTTGAACTGCTTCCATACCATACACTAAGGAGTAAGGGGTGGCTCCTGTGGACGTTCGTATGGAAGTTCGATATCCCCATAGAGCAAAGTGAAGTTTATGAGGCCAATCTTTATAATGTTCGGCCATCTTTTTTATGATGACAACAACATTTTTGTTTGCAGCCTCTACTGCTCCATTCGTTTGGGGTCTATAAGGGGAAGAGTGCCTATGTTGTACTTTGTATCGTTGTAAGAGATCAATTACTTCTCCTTTAAAATGAGATCCATTGTCACTAATGAGTTCATGTGGGACTCCGTAACGACAGAAGGTGTTTTGTTCAATGAATTTGGCCACATGTTTAGCGGTTATTTTGATATATGAGGCTGCCTCAACCCACTTTGTGAAGTAGTCAACGGCGACCAAAACGAACGTATGTCCTCCAACATCACTGGGCGTTATTTTCCCGACTATATCAATACCCCAAGTGGAGAATGTTCACGGTGAAGTATAATTGTATAGCTCTACAGGAGGTAAATGTTGTAAGTTAGCAAATATTTGGCATTTAGGACATGTTTTTACATAGTTGCAGCAATCATCTTCCATTGTCGTCCAATAATATCCTAAGCGTGTTATCTTTTTTGCTAACATCTTACCATTCATGTGGGGACCGCAGACGCCATTATGGGTGTCTTCCATAAGTCGCTTGGCTCGTGTTTTGTCAACACATAGCAAATTAAGCCCTTTTGAGGTTCTTTTATACAATCTACCCTGAATTTCGATATATTGGGAAGATAATAATCTTATTGCCCTTTGAGTTCGAAGGCTTGAATTCCGTGGGAATTCTCCTTTTATTTTGTAATTGAGGACATCTTGATACCACGGAACTTCGTTCTCATTATCAGGGGCATCTTCAATAGCGTTACAATAGGCAGGTTCTTGCCTCCTTTCAACGCTTAAAGTTATCGATGCTAGGTTATGTGGGATATTTATCATTGATGATAATTTAGCAAGGGCGTCGGCGAATTGGTTATCATCCCGAGGGAGGTATTGGTATTGGATATCATCGAAGTTTTCAGTTATGGTGTCTAAGTGTGTTTGATAGAGTGCTAGGCTAGCACTTCTTACTTTCCACTTTCCAGACACATGATTTATGATGAGTGATGAGTCTCCAAATACTTTTAGTCTTTTAATCCCTAGACTTACTGCTGCCTCTAATCCAACAGTGCATGCCTCGTATTCAGCTACATTATTAGTGACTTCGAAGTCTAATTTGACTGATATTGGAACATGTGCACCATCTGGACTAACTAGAAGAACCCCTACTCCGCACCCCTTTTGATTAGAAGCACCGTCAAAGTAGAGGGCCCAACTATCGTCTTCCGTCTTTTCCTCGTTAGGAGGGAACTCAGCCAAGAAATCTGACATTGCTCGTCCTTTAATTGTTTTTGAAGGGACAAATTGAAGGTCAAATTCGGCCAACATAACAGCCACTTCGAAACGGCGACCATTTAGTGCTGGCTTGCCAAAAAGGTATTTTAATGGGTCCAAATGGGACACAACATGGACAGAATGGGGACGCAAGTAATGCCTAAGCTTTTTAGATGCCCATACCAAGGCCAAGCAAGTTTTTTCCAACTGTGAATACCGAGTTTCATATTGGATGAACTTTTTACTTAAGTAATATATGGCCTTTTCTTCTCCATTTATTTCTTGCGCGAGCATGGCTCCGACAGCAGTTTCAGTGATAGTTAAATATAGTCTTAGAGGGACTCTAGGTATTGTTGGTACAAGTATCGGGGGCTTGAGAAGATATTCTTTTATTTTTTCTAAAGCCTCTTGACATTTGTCATCCCATTCCACCTTTTCTTCCTTCTTCAATTTCTTGAAGATGGGCTCACAAACCATAGTTAATTTTGATATGAATCGACTAATATATTGGAGCCTACCTAAGAATCCTCGGATTTGTTTTTCATTTTTAGGGGAAGGCATGTCTAGTATAGCTTTGATTTTAGATGGATCAATTTCTATACCCCGCGTGCTAACTACGTATCCAAGCAACTTTCCAGATGTTACTCCGAAGGCGCAATTTTTGCGGATTCAGCCTCATATTATATTTTCTTAGTCTAGTAAAGAATTTCCTTAGGGCAGGAATGTGCCCTCGTCGGTCTTTTGATTTTACAATCATATCATCTACATAGACCTCTACTTCCTTATGCATCATATCATGAAGCAATGTAGTAGCAGTCCTTTGATAGCTTGCTCCAGCGTTTTTAAGTCCAAAAGGCATTACATTGTAACAGAAAGTTTCCCATTCGGTAATGAATGTGGTTTTTTCCATGTCTTCTGCAGCCATTTGTACTTGGTTGTAACCTGCATAGGCATCCATGAACGAAAGGAGTTCATGATTAGCCGTGTTGTCTACAAGGAGATCAATGTGTGGTAGTGGAAAATCATCTTTAGGACTAGCTTTGTTTTAAATCCCGAAAATCTACACACATTCTCACACGTCCGTCCTTTTTCGGAACTGGAACAACATTAGCTACCCATTCTGGGTATTTTGAAACACGTATAAAACCCGCATCTAATTGTTTGATAATTTCCTCTTTTATTTTTAGGGCAACGTCAGGCTTCATACATATTAACTTTTTTTTGACGGGTTTAATTGTTGGATTGAGCGGAATTTTGTGTTCCGCGATTTCACGATCTATGCCAGGCATATCTTTGTAGGACCAAGCAAAAACATCGCTAAATTCTTTGAGCATGTTTATTAAGTCTATGCGCTCTTGTAAACTAAGAGTTAAGCCAATTTTTAGTTCTTTTATATCTTGTTCATTACCGATATTAATGGATTCCGTTTCTTCTATTACAGGCGTGCGATTTTCAAATTCTTCCATGAACTTTATTATCTCAACAGGTTCATTATTAGTTGATTTTTCATCTGAATTAATTATTGCAAGACAATTATAAGGGGAGTGGGGAGAAGAGCGCGAATAAGCAATAGTTGCATAATTATTGAAATCATCAAGGAGTACATCAAAGAGGGACTCAATTCCTTTAGAGCTTAAATCTAAATTAGGAAAGGGAGGAATCAAAGGAGCAGATATAGCTAGATTTCCTACGACAAAAATATTATCTTTGGATTCGGACTCAAAATCAGACTCAGACTCAGACTCAGAATCTTCGAACAATTGTCCCTCCCAAGTTGAGATAGTAATTTTGGCCCCTTTTGTGTTGATCCACTTCAAGGTCTTTCTCCATCCGCGCTCGACGTTCTCTGAATGGGAAATGAGTAAAGCGGGGTTGAACTTTTCATCTTGCATAGCCTTCTGAATTACTGCAGCTTCGTCTCTCAATGGGTTCCGTTCCAGTCCAAATAACAGACCAAGGGCCCATTTGTCTAAATACTCTGGTTTGGAGTATTTGGTGGGAAGAGAGTATTGTGCTCTCTCTTCTAGAAAGTAGCAATCATGAAATATTTCAAATCCAGGAATTTGTTTCCCGTTTTGAACCAAGGGTTCAGGGAAGCCATAATAGGGGTAATTATCCCCTTCCTTTATAAACTGCCCGTTTAGAGTGAGCTGATAGGAAGGGATAGAGGTAGTAATTCCCCTTTTGGCGTTGGCCTTTCTAGTCACTTCTTCAACCATGTATCTTTTTAATTCCTCTTCTGTCGGTTCATACCCCAAACCGAAGAGGTTAGGTGTGGCTTTGACTTTAGGGAGATGAGTGATCATACTTCCTCCTTTTGCTCCTAAAGGCATGCCAGGAAAATAACCATTTTTTAACATAATAGCGTTCACTATCACACTAGCATGGGGATCAAGTTGTAAGTCTTCTGATTCAATGAGAGCGATTTCTTCGGGCACAAATCCCCACAAATCTTCCACATCTTGATCATGGGATATTTTTAGCAGGGATTGATCCTCCATGGCTACTCTGATTGGAGAAGCATTAATGGTTATAGGCACGCCTTCATGTATGAGCTTGACCTTTTGATGGAGCGATGAAGGCACCGCACCAAGCATGTGGAGCCATGGGCGTCCTAGAAGAAAATTGAAGGATGATTTTGCATCGATGACATGAAATTCAAGAATTATGACTCCTAAGACCTCTCGTCTCGTGTTATCATAAGCTCTTACTCCTTGCAATGATGGGGAAAATGCTTCTTTTTCTATGCCAAGATGCTTGGCAGTTCTTAATGGGCAGACATTGACCGCAAACCCATTATCGACTAATGTCAAGAGGACGTTTTTATTCAATATCCCAGTAGTTAGGTAAAGGGCCTTGTTATGAGTAGTACCTTCCGGGGGGAGATCCTCTTTAGAAAATTCAATCATTTTCTTTGGTCCAGTTGACAAGAGACTTACTAGATTTTCAGGGGTAGTGTCAGGAGAAACATTTAATGCATTAAGTCCGTTCAGTACAGCTACCCTATGATCACGAGAAGAAGCTAATAATTGCCAAATGGTTACGTCGGCTTTAGTCTTTTGCATTTGCTTAATGAGAGGATTATCATTGCTCTCACTAGAATTTTGGGCTTGTGATGAGCCAGTATTTGTTTGGACTGGAATTGAGTCTTTTGACTTGGACCTGAGATGGGCCTTTGTCATTATCAGGTTGATAAGCTCGTCCGGAACGAGTAAGATGCTGAACATTAGACACAACTTCTGTAGGATCTTGATACCAATCATTTTTTATAATTTCTTGATTAAGCCCGAGAGTTGTATTGGCACTGAGGTTGGTGATATAAGTATCCTCAACATTATCGTCCCATATGCCACATACATGATCGTGTAAGCCTAATACTTCCTCCATTGCATTATCATTATTGGAAGTGATAAATTTAGAAGGATCAAAATTATCGCTAACACAATCAATGGCTAGAATAGACGATCCACCAAAAGGATTGGTGATATTATTCGGCTTAAGAGGTAAAGGTAAACGCCCGTCTTCAACCATGTCTTGAATGACATGTTTGAGGACCCAACATTGTTCAGTATCATGCCCTTTTCCTCTATGGTATTTGCACCATGAATTAGCATTCCATTTTGGGCTTCTCTTGTCCTCTGGTGGGTCAGGAGTTGGCCCAATNACCCAATTGGATGTAAAACATTTTGGCTTTGAAGTCTGTCAAGAGCTTGAGAATAAGTTATGCTGATAGGAGTGAATCTTCTATCTCGAGGCCATCTCTTTATTTTTGATGGACTTGACAGAGAAGCTTCTAAAGCATTGACTTTAGTATTTTTGGAAGATTCACCCTTTTTATAGGTGTAGTTCCCCTTATAAGCTTAGGGCTTCGACTGTTTTTTCAATAAATCGTTCTCAATTTTGATTCCGACATCATACACTCGTTTGAAAGAGTCGATGCCTTGATATTTGAGATGTACTTGATAAGGCTCGGACAGGTTGTCTACAAACCTTTCTACTAATTNTAAACCATTCTACTAATTCAGCATCGGATGGTTTTTGGACCAAGTGGGTCATCATTTCCCTATAACGAGTGAAGAAGGTAGTGAACACTTCATCAGCTCCTTGTTTTAACACTTTGAGTTCTCGGAGTGTGACTTGGAATTCCATGTTATCTTTATATTCATCAATGAATTCCTTAGTAATAGTATCCCAGTTTGAAACCCGATCTGTGCTAAGAGAGTAGAACCAATTATGTGGCATGGGTTCTAAAGAAAGAGGGAAGATCACTGGATAGAATACAGGATCAACCTTTTTGATGGTCATGGACCCAATAAAGCTCTTAAGGTGATTGACTGGATTACCAGTCACCTTGAACTTTGGAAGAGTAGAAGGATCGAACTTCTCAGGGAGAACAGCCTCGGTGTTAGGGATGTTGGCAGCCTCAAAATAATATGATTTGCCACCCATTGAAGAACGATGAATGAGATTTTCAATCTCTTTCTTTTTCCTCCTTTCCTCCTCTTGCCTTTTGGCTTCCATTTCAGCCAAATGTTTCTTTTCAGCAGCACGTTCAGCTTCAATTTCAGCAAGGCGTATTTTTTCTACTTCTCGTTCAGCCTCCATCTTATTAAGACGCATCATGAGAGCATTCAATGTAGCATTCATATTTTCTTCTTCACTCATACTTGGACATGGAGAGGACGGAACGGAACTTGAGGAACAAATTGGAGAATTTAGAGTAATGAACCCAAAATCTTCACAAATATCCTCTGAGGAATTTGAGATGAATGATGATTGTTCGTCACTACCTAACCTTTGTAAACGCTGATCTGGATCGCGACACCAAGCAGTTGAACCAGCCCTTTACGAAAAAATTTCAAGCCATTCAGAAAAGTATGTATTTCCATTTTTCGAAAAAAACTAAGAAATAATTAAGTAGTGTTAACAATGATTAATTTAATACTAAGAGCGTCTGTAAGCTAAGCTAAAGACGACTAAACCTTAATTAATGACATTCTAATTTAAAGAATATAATTAATAAAGGTTTTTTTTGACCTTTTTTTAGTTNTGGTTTTTTGACCATTTTTAGTTTAACTCAAACAAAACCAGTATTAAGTTAATTACTGTTAATGCTTATGAGGATTAAAAGATCATAGGCGAAAATTTTTTGTTTTTTTTTTTTACAAAAAAACGAAAGAATTTCATTCATTAAGGAAAATGAGATTGTTAGCTCCACCTAGAATTCGAAAATAAACTAATTAAATTCTACAAAAAAGAATTGAATTAGTAAATCCTCGAAATATTCAAATTATGTCAATAATCTCAACAAATAAATGTTTGAAATGATTGATACGATTTAAATTTCTTGGTGAATAATGGAAGTATCAAGTTAGTCTTAAAAAAAGTTTTTATTCCTAACATGATGTTATTGACAATCCTTTTATTTAATGATTTTCCAAGATAATTTCTAAATAGACAACATTAATAGTATTCTATATAAGAACAGAATAATGCTAATGAAGTCTTTGTAAGGAAATGATTTTAGTGAATCATTTAATTTGAAGCAAGTTAATAAAATCTTTTAATAAATAAATGCAAAATTCTAAAGTCTCCTAAACAACATGAAGAATAAAATAACAGCATAAAGGAAATAAAAAAGAAACAAAATCACGAAAAAAAAAGGAAACAAAATCATAAGAAAAAGGAAACAGGATCATGAAAAAAAAGAAAAGAATAAAAAATCGAAATACATGCAATGAGGTTCCCTAAACCAAGGTTTTATGTCCTCTAGGGTTAAGCTCTAAAGGTCAATCCAAAGTATCCTACATCTAAGGAGTGTGCTCCAACACTTTGCGGTGTGATAACCGTTAGATATGGAGTGTCTTCCCTCCAAGTACCATGGGCAACTTGGAATCGATGTAGTTGGGATAACGTTGCGTTTTGCTCGGTTGCTTGGAGACCATGGGCCCCACCAAGTCAACGGTTCCTTCCCGAAATGCAATGTTATTATGATGATCCTAAGGCATGTTTCAAACACATGGAAGCCAAGTGTTTGTCATATGTATGCAATATGTCTAAAAAAATGCAATTTGCTCTAAATATAGTAAGTGTATGATTAAGAGAAAATCTTCAAGTCTCGCCCTCTTTTAGTCCCCAGTGGAGTTGCCACTGTAGGGGCCCCGGATTTTTGGGGTCCCAAAATTTTTTCTCGCCTTCCCCAAACCGTCCATAGGTCGAGTTAGACCTAAAAAATTGGCTTAAGGAAAGGTGAAATGGACTTNGAAAATTGGCTTAAGGAAAGGTGAAATGGACTTTTTTAGAAGTAGTTTGCAAAAAAACAGGAGCGCAGGAATTTCAGCCGCGCTAGCGTGGTAGCGTGACAGAGTTTGTCACGCTGACTGTGCAGCGCTACAAAGTTTGTCACGCTGCAGGTGTAGCGCGGCAAGCTTTGTGACGCTGCGACGTTAGCGTAACAAAATCTGTCACACTACGCTATTTTGGTGTTTTTTTTTTTGTTTTTTTAATTATCTTTTTTCGAGTGAGATAATAATATACGAATACGGACGATGCTAGTAAGGAGTCGCCAATGAGTTTTAGGAACTAAACTCATAAACTGTGTATTTAGATTAGATACGAATGGGACTCGAATAAGGGACGTTTGTCTAAATTGCACGGAAATCCTCTCCGATCCCATGGGGATGACTCCAAGTTGTGGTCGAGCGAACCAAAGATTGGACTCGGGGGCGAAGGTACTAACATGACGGAGTGCGTCGGGTTAGCCCATAGGCGGCCATTACTAGTTTCCTCTTAACCATACAGAAATTATATTTAGAATCACACAAAATATCAATTTACAAAATTCACAAAAAAAAAAAGCATTAAATTGTTAGTGATAACACAAAAAACTAATTAATTTAACTCAAACCGTTATTAAAAATTAATTTAGGGAGCCTAACATGATTAGATTTGTCCGAAAGAATTATCTTGGTTAAATGTCGCAACAATCAATTTAAGTCCTTTAACAATAATAAGGTGATAGAGTAGTAAATAAATAGTGAAACGACAACTTAAAAGTCCATAACATGATTTTTGGGGCTCTCAGAAAACGTACCACTTCTCCTTTGAAGAGTGTCTTCGTCAAGTATTAATTTGGGTGGAGTTTCGAATTATTGTTTCGATATTATTAAAATTTGTAACCACATTTTAGTAAAATAAATAGTAAATAAATAATGAATAATTATTATAAAGAAAATAAGGTTGTTAAAAGCAATAATCGGATTAATTAAGTATGAGGAAGATTGAGTAAAAAAAAAGGTGTTGAGAAATGAAGGAAATGAAGGTTTTTATAATAGTGTGGGAACCCTAATCGCGCTGGGCTGCTAGTGCGGTACGCCGAATCGCGCTGGCCCGGTAGCGCAAGAAACCCTACAACGCTACTAGGGTAGCGCTGTTAACTTAGTCACGCTCAGCTATCAGCGTGACTAAATTAACCGCGCTACGTTTTTTTGAAAGATCTTTTTTATTTTATTTTATTTTATTTTATTTATTTTTATTTATTATTATTATTATTATTATTATTATTATTATTATTATTATTATTATTATTATTATTATTATTATTATTATTATTATTTTATTCATTTATTTAAAATAGTAGAAGAGGCATTGGGATTAAAAAGATCCGTTAAATAAGAATGGAAATTTTATAATATCTGAGATTTATTTTTATGCCCAAGTATACTCGATTATTCAATCTTCTAGAGAAATGAGTTTTTTAATCATCATAGAGTCCTGCCGTGGGACAGGGGACTAAATTAGGTGTCTACAGGTTCCGAAGTGTATTAAGTTTAAAGTTGATTTTAAATTAAAGTTGTTTGAAGTTTAGTTTTAAATTGTTTTGGTTTTAAGATTTCCGCTGTAGTACTTTGATAAATACCTTAGCCGCTATCACGGTGGCGGTAATACTTTGGTTTTCCATGTTTAGTAGTTTTGATAAATATAATATCTATTAATTTAATATGTTTTCCGGAAAAATAAGAAGTAGGAAGTTAGGGAAAATCCAGGGTGTTACAAATGCCTTAGCCGTTATCACGATGGCGGTAATACTTTGGTTTTTCCTAGTTATTTAGGAGATTTCATAAATATTATTCTTTATTATTTGTGATATGTTTTCCGGAAAATCATAAGAGGGAATTTAGGAAATTCTAGGGTGTTATAACTTGGGGGGGGGTGATTTTGACATGAAGATGCCTGAACTTCATGCGATAATTCACATAATACAATATACTTAGTGGGGAAGACAGGGAAAATTTCAGTGGGATTATTTGGAAATATTGAGCTCCATGATTCAATTTAACTTAATTGGGTAATGAATATTTCAATCTTGCTTCACACTAGTGGAAAAAATGGTTTTTGCTGCGTCACATTTGCTGCGGTTTTTGTGATTTTTCAAGAACCGCAGCAAATAGTTATCTATGATACTGTTATGTAAATGTATTTACTGCGGTTCAAAAGAAACCGCAGCAAATAAGTTATTTGCTGCGGTTATATAACTTATTTGCTACGGTTATAACCGCAGCAAATAACCCAATGAACATAATAAGCAGCCCAAGCCCAATTCACCGCCACATATATATAAGATACATTAACCTAATTTCACTCTCTCCTTCCTAACCCTAACACCTCCTCTCTCCTTCCTCATCCTGTCTCCACTTCACTTCCTCTCTCATTCACCACTTCACTTCCTCTCTCATTCTCGAGTTGGCTTCCTCTCTCATTCTCCATTTCACTTCCTCTCTTATTCCCAATTTTGAAGGTATAAATTCCTCTATTTTTTCCGGTTTTATTTTATTTTTCTTTTGAATTTGTGTTCTTTTTTTATTCGATTTTCTTTTTAATTTGAAGATCGTTTTTTTGATTCATTGTTGCTGAAGATCGATTTCTTTGTAATAGCACTTGCTTTTTTTTTTATCGATTTATGTTTTTGGAATTTAAGTTTTGTTTATTTGATTAGATTTTTTTTTAATTCTCATTTTTTTTTTCTGCTAGTGGTCGAAGATCCGTTTGTTGGAAGCCACTTTTCGATGACTGTGAAGGATTGAACAAAGTTGTGAAGGTGAGTTAATAATTTACTTTGATTTAGGGTTTTGGTTTGTTGTCTGAACTTTTGGGTTGGTTTGAGTTCGTGTTTTTGGATAGAATTCGTGTGTTTTGATTTTAGTCCATTTGTTTCAAGTTTGTTATGTGTTTTGAGTTTTTTTGTTTCTGATTTAGCGAGTTTTAATACAATAAGTTGACCATGGGCCTTGTATGTTACTGACCATAAAAATTTTTACAAGCAAGATTAATAATTTGAAGTAATCTTTTAAAACATAAGAACGATAGACAAGTTATGCAATGGTTGTTTCTCCAAGTGAAGCAAAGTAGCTTCAAGGAGTTCATCGTACAACATGTTCCAAATATTTTCTCCAAAATGATATGAAACCAAAACTTCTACGGCTGCTCTAACACCTTTTGCTACAATCTCAACCTTTTGTTTTATACTCGGAAATTCTTCTCCTATATTTTCAGCCATGGTTTCGATTTTCTCGACTGTAAATGATCCTTCTTCTCTTATAACATCTACTATTTCTTCTTTGGAGGGAAAATGTAATGGCATGTCAAATGAATCTGCCTCTTCTTTATTGATTATTCCCTGGTTCGATTTAATTTGCATATACATTAATTAGTTGTATGGTCAGTAACATACAAGGCCCATGTGGCGACAAAGATCGATTTTAATGGATTAGTGCTATGTCCTGAAAATTCTGCCATTAGTGTAACTTCTGTTTTACTTTGTAGCATCAGTAATTCTGCATTTTGAGCACCCTTAATGTAGCATCACAGAGCAGAAGCTTGGGGCTTCAAAAGCATCGTTTGAGTTTTTACAATTACTAAAGTTGTTTTCCATATAACCGTAGAACATAGCTAGTGGGTCCAAACTCAGGGTTGTTACACACTGAAGCACATTACGGACCTTTACAGGATGTCCTTTGTTCCAATCTTTCTGGAAATGATCAAGCTGACAGTGATGATCATCAGAATTACTAGGGCAGTAGAGGAAGTTGTCATGGGAGTCAACTCGTCTGGAAGCTTCTTGCAATTCTTTACTTCTATTGCCTGCTTGAGAGATGCCGGAGCACAGTGAGCAACTGACAGAATCATCTGTATTTTGTGGAAAGTCGTGTTCAGAAGCCATTTCTTTTGCACTAATACTTAATCTCCTGTGGCTACAATTTAGCATTAAAAAGCAAAAAAAAAAAAAAAAATTAATTTTTTTGGGTGGTTATTTGCTGCGGTTTTCTAAAAAACCGCAGCAAATAAAGCTTTTTTTTTGGTGGGAAATCCCACTATTTGCTGCGGTTCTTTCTAAAACCGCAGCAAATAGTGGGATTTCCCACCATTTTTTGCCCCCTTTTTGCTGCGGTTTTGACTACAACCGCAGCAAAAAGTCCATTTTTTTGCTGCGGTTGAACCGCAGCAAATAATACGCTAGTTTATTGCTGCTGCTCCAAGTGCTGCGGTTAAAAACCGCAGCAAATACCCCTAAAAAAACCGCAGCAAATTTGGATTTTTGTACTAGTGTCACTAGGGATCTGTAGAAGTCGAGATCACTGGGAAAATTTATTTGAATATCCTTAAGGCTATTGTTGATCCGTTGGGAAATGATATATTACTGACGGGGAATGATACGCCATGGAGATCATTCTTGATCACTAGGGATTGTTGGAAGTTTGCACTAGGAGCTCACTCCACAGGGGGATTATTGTACCATAATAAATTTTAGAAGTATCCCATGATTTTGTCAAGTGCTGACTTACTGAGGATTGATGTGCATAGATCCATTGGGGAAAAATTCACTAACCAAGAATTCTTGGGGATAGAGGATGCTTTCAATCATAATAACTTCCTTTTGAGCATTTGATTTGGTTACAAAGTTGACTTGGACCAAGTTTTGACCAATAGGGTTATCTTCGTCATTTTGGCTATGAAAACCGAGACGTCATCAAACTAGTGATAGCCAATTATAAGTCAACTTCATTGAGGAGATGTTGAGGTTGTCATGTCATAGATTTACTACAAGTAGTGCACTTGTAACTAAACCCGTCATTAGAAAACTTTGACTTTGACTTATTTGGGAAAATTTGATCTCATTATGATTTGTATAGCATAATGTACCGGAAAATTCAGGTTAGAAATACACCTTAATATACCATACAAAGCCCCCAACACGAAAATTAAGGATCAAAGTTTTAAAATTGGGCGGGAAACCCGTGCGCGTGGGTGCACAGCGTGCGATCCGGTGCATGGGGGAGCTGTTCCTTTTTTTATCTTCTTTTTTGGTCATTTATTCAAACATTCAAACACACAAGCACGAAACATAAACAACAGCAATACTCCCATTTCCCACCATTTTCATCCACTTAAAACCCCAAATTCAAGCTCCAAAACTTGTTCAAACCATCAACTAGCTCAAGTAAGTAGTGTTCTTCATTATTTTTTGCATTTATTTTAACATGTTTTTGTGAGTATTTATGTGAATCTTGAAATATGGTTTTTATGCGATGAATTTTTGTAAAATGTGATTGGGTTTTTGGATTCTATGTATGAAATGTAGCAATTTGCAAGTTATTTCACTCAAAATGGTTAAGAATTGAGTGAAAACTAGAGGTTTTACGTTTGATGTTCATGGAGGTTATGGAAGTTGTAGTACTTGAGCTTGTTGATGAAATGTGATGACATTAGATGCTTAAATTTTTCTACTTTAGTGGAAAGTAGTGATATGAACTTCAATTTTACCATGGCATGCTTGATTAATCATTCTATGTAGTAGTACCTTCCCGATTGAGTTAGTTCATATGAATTGTTTAAGCTTGTGAGCCTATGAACGTCCGAAAACTTGTAGACTTTGATCATTTTATTGCAAAATGATGTCTTGATCATAATGGCATGAAAATTTCAACACTTTGAGGATTTTGAAAATCTATGCACAATTAGACTAGTAGTGTGACAAAATCGGCTCATTTAGCACATTTTCCTTATTCTTTGTCAAATTGGTATGAACTCTTTTTAATTTGATCATTTTGGGGAAAAATGATTCACGTCAAATGTATCATCCATGAAGATGTCTCTAGAGAGTGTCATAGGGCATCACTTGCAAGTCTCGTCAAACTCCTCATTTTTTACTATAATTCACTATTAGCTCACATAGCGCATATGAACTAATTTTTTTCACTAAAACTTAAGACTTGGTCATTTCATAGAAAAAATTATTCAAATTTTAGGTTTAGGAACAAAATTTGCATCCTTTTCAATAATATTATCAATTTTTTTTAATTTTGCCTGATTTTTGCCGAAAAAGCATCAAAACTCGTTCCAAATTTGTAGAATTATGTAGAAACTTGCAGGAGACTTCAAATGCCATTGGAATTCCATAATTTCGATAATGTTGAATAAAATTTTGCCATTTTATGTTAAGTGCTCGCATATTAAATTTCATGATTTTGTAGAGTATGGCACTCTTTGTATGTCATGCGAACAATAGTGCATACTTCTAGAACCGGTAAAATACAAAATAGTGCATTCTTGAGTAGGATAGCTATAACAATTCCTTGAGCATTGTCGAAACATCGTGCATGTTTCTAGAATCTTGATTGCAGGTACCCATGAGCCATAGTGCATGGCTGGAACCATCCTAATATAGCCGAAATGGTGCCGAAATTTTTACTGATATTAACCCTTTTTTGGAACAGGATGTCTAGAGTATGAGGTGGCCGCCCTCCTATCCCCAATAAGGTATTGTAGAAATCCCGAGATACTCATGGAGTGTGAGAGATGGACTACCGATGCTCTTGTTTAACGGTAGGAGGAGCACATCTATAGTCGTCCCACCATTGGAAAGGTAAATGTTATCGCTCTCATATAAATCATGTACTTCCTCGATTTTTGTTTCCTTTTCTCTTTATCATCATAATTTCCTTTGCAGGTATGGTATCCTATGAGGATATTTGGCACCTTAGGCCACTTTTCACAGCATTATGAGCCACTCACCAGAGATAATAATGTGACTCAAGGTCTTCGGACTTGTGGGTTTGGTGACTAAGCCTGCTTTATGGAGGGCATTCGTAGGATAGGACCGATCATATCATTAAGCAAGGCCTACTAAAGTGGTGGTGGGATACCACCAACACTTTTTACTTTCCTTGGGGGGAGACTACCATCACTCCTTGTGGACCCAAGGCTTTGAATTGGGGGCCCACATGCCCTTTTTATGGACATTGAATGTCTTTAGTTTGTTGTATAGTGTGAGTATGCTTGGCTTAGGGAGTGAGTCTAGAAGCTCAAAACCCAAGCAAAGAAGTCGCCATATGCTCTTTTTGAGAGCTCATGGAACCCCATTAGCCCGAATGCAAATTGACAGCCAAGGATAAGAACATCTCATATCTCTGGATTCGGGGACGAGGATAAGGACAAAGTAGGTCAAAATCCCCCCCCCCCACCGTGTATAGAGACCTCTACCTATTCTCATATGTTGTTTCATAATCATAATATTCAATTATCGCATGTATATTTCCGATTTCAACCTAAAACACATAGAAACATTATTAGGCTGGTTTTGATTAATGCACACACAATTTCCAATCATCATGCATGAGCAATCGCTTTAGAATTTAATTAATTTTAATCTTTATTTAGTTAGAACATGCTTTTAGGTCTTTTCAACTAAACATGGATTCTAAGTGATTTTAAAGCAATAATCATTTTGCATGAAATCACATAAATCCTAAAACATGTTTCTACTTAGGATTGATTTTAATTAAAAGCCTAATAATTAATTAGTCAATATTCCATGGTTTTGATTTAAAACATCTCAATTTTCTAACAAAGCATTTAAATCACATAAACATGCAAAACTAACTCTTTTGAAGAACTCAAGATGATGATTTTGATGGTGTTGGCCTCATTTGAAGTACCTTTCGTGCAATCCTCGACAACTTCTTAGATTCGAAAGCTTGAAGAACTTTAATTAATTAATTAATTAATAATAGTAATAATAATAATAATAATAATAATAATAATAATAATAATAATAATAATAATAATAATAATAATAATAATAATAATAATAATTTCAAAGTTTAATGTTCATGAAGCTTGGCTAGAAGTAATTTACAGGAGAAAAAGGAAGAAAAGCACGATCTTCGAAGTATGGCACGAAAATCGAGAGAATTAGGGTTTGGAGAGAGTAGGAGATTGTGAGAGTGAAAAGGTGAGAATGAAGGTCGGCAAAGGTCGAGTATTTATGGGACTTAAGGTGACGTAAGTGAGCGCCATAGCACCAGAGAAGTGCCACACCACCCAAGATCGAGCGCCATGGTGCCCCACCAGCGCTCGCTGTAACACCCTGGAATTTCCTAATTACTACCTTCTCTAGTTTTTCCGGAAAACATATTATAAATAATAAAGAATTATATTTATTAAAACTCCTAAATAACTAGGAAAAACCAAAGTATTACCGCCACTGTGATAACGGCTAAAGCATTTACCAAAACCAATCTTTAAAGCTCAAACTCAAACTTAAAAATAATCTCAAAATTAAAATCAGACAAAAACCAACTTAAAACTTTATTACACTTCGGAACCATATTTATGTCCCTTCAAAACGAAAACTTTAAACTTCGAAAATAAAAACAACATCAAATTATAATTAAATAAATCCAAAAGCAATTAAACTAAGAAGCTACGAAGACTACAAATCAAACACTCTCACTCTAGCCCAGCATGAATAACTTATGCCCACTTGTACCTGTAGCTTTCTCTTATTCTAAATAAATACTCGCCAACAAGTGGGTCATCGTAGGGCCAAGTCCAAGACAAAGCCATGCACACAAAGCCAAACAGTCAGCAAAGCTGAGTACATAACTACTAAAGACAATGCAGCAAGATCAAAATAAAATAAAAGTACAACATACATACATCTTACCGTTGACAACGCTTCACCTGTGCATAGACACAACTAAAATAAATTAATTATTATATTTAAACTATGGATTTCGCATCGAACGGGTTTCCTTTCCTTTAAAAGCGACCTATTGGGCACCAACTTAGGAGCAACTCCAAAAAGTATTACCTATGTCACATAAAGTGACGGAATTCCAGCGCGTGAAAAATATAAAAGAGTACAACGTCTTGTACTCCAATTAGAAGTCATAAATCACTGTTCCATACGACTCCCCCCATTGTTAATACTCAAGGTATATACGTTCTAAGAGTTTTGGTGCGAATCCTCTTTCATTTTACGTGATTAACCGGTTTAACATAGCTATGACTCACATACAACACCATATAAAAGCATGCATAAAATCACACAAGCCATATTAATGATCTTCGATTTAAGGTGATTCTAAAAATAATCTTGTGTGTCCTTTAATTAAACTAAACTTCCTTTACCACACATTAATTGTGAGTGGATAACTATTTACCTTTTCCTTGACCACACATTAAACTATGAGTGGTTACATGTATATAAATATTTGCTCATTAACTTCTAATAACATGTGAATAAAAATTCACAAATACCTTTCTTGTTGATTAAGTAACTAATCAACTTAAATAACCTTCTTTATTCTTTACTAAGCTATTGGCCAACTTAATAATAAATATAACATTCCAATTCAATCATGAAGGATTTATATTACTATAGATGTGGAATGTCAAAACAATATAAAATCACGATTTTCATACTTCCAATAACTTGTCATGTATGTCAACTCAAAGTCAATCAAGCAACAACAAACATATCATACAAGATTAACCAAGCATGTCTTCTATTTCTATATCCGCCTTTATTACTTACGTACCTTGTGTTGTAGTGGTGATCCGCCACAACTTCTAGAAGTCAACTAGTTTGAAATCTCCTACAAAGAGAAAATCGAATCTAAATTAAAACCTTGTTGACTAAGTTCTACAATAATTCTAAATTTCTATATTGGAAACTTGTCCAAAACGATCCCTATATGGTCTCTGTTCAATTCCATACTTTATTTTAATTTTTCCATTGCAAAATACTTGATTTTCGGTAATTTTCCAAAAATAGCAACTTTATAAAAGTCCTTAAAAACACTTTACAGCCCCTCTAAACATCATATTCTTATCATAAAACACTTTAGTCATGTTCTAAGATCATCATACAATATTTTGATGCATTAAAAATAATTATAACTAATTATGTCACATGCTACTATTTTATTAGGCATAAACATGTGTTAATAAAAATTTGCAGCTTTATCTATTCATTGAAAACTCCTTAAAAACACATCTAGACATCATAAATCCATCATAAAACTCTTTTACAATCTACTATTATCATCATGAATCAATTCTATGCTTTAAAATAATTTTTCATAAGATAAAACATGTTCATAATATTTATACCATTGATTTTCATGATTATATAATTTGGACAGCAATATAAACCAATTTTAAAACTCTTTAAAATCAATCTAAACTTCATAAAATCATCATAAATTCACCCAACAACAATTCATTAAAAATCATAAAATCATGAATTTCATAATTTCACAAACCCTAATTTAAAATTTCATGATCAATCAAATATATAAATTCATGCTTTAAACTAAATCATAACTTTATAAAAACATGATTAAAACTATAGAAATATGATAAATCATAATTATAAACATGAAATTTGCAAGATTGAATATAAAAGAGAAGAGAAGAATTTTTTTTTTTAATATAAGTGTTCGAAAAACTACCAAAGAGGGAGGAGGTGGCCGGCAAGGGCTCCAGGTGGTGGCGCATGACGGCTGCAGCGGCGGACGACAAGGGGCTCGGCGGAAGGTGGCGAAGAAAAACGCTGCAGTTTTTTTTCTTTTTTTTTTTTTATTGAACTTCTCCACTCTTTTTTTTTTTCCTTTTTCTCTCAAAATTTTTGAAATCCCAAAACTCTAAGATTGCAAATTAAATCTGAAAATTTAGGTTTTAAGGGGTATTTATAGGCCCCAAAGTAGGATTTGGTGCAATTACGTAAATACCCTTAATATTTGAAAATACTTTTATGCCCTTGTTTTAAAACAATTTAGGAAACTATAAAAATTCCATTTTTAGAAACTTTTCAAAATATTAAATAAAACTTAAAATAACATGAAATATTATTTATAAACATAAAATAATTACCTTGATTAAAATTATTTTAAATTTCATTCCTTTAATATTTTTATTGAACTTAATTTCTCAATAAAAATATTAAAAACATACGTATAAAATACGAAATTAACTCCTTAAAATACGTGAAAATACGGGATATTACACTCGCCCTGCGCCATGGTGCTCAAGCTCCCTTTTTTCACAATTTTTACGTTGTGAATCTCCAAAGCTTCCATCTTACGTATATTCGTTTCCATATTCTGAAATATTACGAAATAATACGAAATTCACTTCCATAAACCGACTTATTCACTTCCATAACCTAGAGTTTCCATATTCCGAGCAAACCCTTCTAGAAGGTTCGTCGAATCTGGTCACATTCATATGCTTAAATTATTTTGTTCGTTTTTGAAAATGAAATTAAAAAGTAATTTATGAAATGTAAATGAAAATAAAATGAAAATAAAAATGAATAAAATGAGAAAATGTAACATGAAAATGAAAATAAACATAAAAAATGAAAATAAAATATAAGAAAATAAAATAAAATTAGAAATTTATTTTCAGCGTATTTCAACCTTCGTAACTCATCATCGGTTTGCCATTTCCAATAGCAGTTTTATTTATTTATTTATTTATTTTCAAGCAATCGACTTTCAGAAATTGGACATGTTTGCGATGTGGTACACGTTAATCATCAGTCGTTAGGTGAGACCAAATATAGGCGTCTACAATTAGCCCCCACTTTGACAAATTTGTAGAGACGACTAGTCTCGTAAAACGAAAGTCAAAGTATTCGGTACCTGTAAAATAAAAGGTTAGTTTCACCGGGACGGAATTACATTTTCCTTGATAAGTGCTACGTTTCTCGAGGATGAGAGTCTCCTTCAGATGTTTTTTGATCGTATAGGAGATTCCGGGAAGGCATTTGTACCATCCGGAGATTTGCGAAATTGAGGTTGAGGTTGATCGTCTGACGATGTAAACATTTCCACTTTAGACTCAGTTCGGCCATAGGGTAATGTGATGATAAGATTTTCCGGAGATAAGATGTAGTAGATAGTTGATTTGTCGTTTTTGACTTTCTTGACCTGATTTGACTTTCAGGGGCATTTCAGTAATTTTGACCCAATTCGGCTTTTAGGGGAATTTTGGTAACTTTGACCCGATTTGGCTTTCGAGGGCATTTTAGTAACTGTGATGAGGAATGTTAGTTGAATGGCGGCGAAGAATGTCAGAACATATGAAGCAATTGTTACTCGAAGATCGAAAAAGATGCCCCCCAAGTACAAAGTGGGCCCCACAGGGGGACCAAAAAAAATCGCCAGGTAGGCGCTAGGGCGCAGCATGGGCACCATAGCGCACCCCCAGTGCCTAGGCGCTCGATGTGGGGCCCCCTAGCTCCCTATTGGTCTATGTTAGCTTGAGTTTGAATTTGTTGCTGTTGTTTGTTCATGTTCGTTCGTGTTGGCTCACACACATTCACACTTCCTTGCTTTCTTCTTCTTGTTCGAGCTCCTTAAATAAAACCCCAAAACCTTCAACCTCCATTGTTGCTCTATTGAAGCTTGAAGCTCGGATTATTCTTGGAAATTTTGCTCACCAACAATGTAAGTCCTCTTAACTTAGCTTGTTTTGCTATTTTTTTTTTTTTTGCTTAAATTTGCAATTTTATTCCACTTTGTTCATGAAGTACTAGTGAACCCGAAATTGGGTTTTCTTGATTTTGTGCATGCTTATTGAAACTGACACAAGTTCTTGCTTCTATGAGTGAAATGGAAAACAAAGGAAGTGATTTGAACTAAAACAAGTGAGTTTTGAGCAATAGCTCAACTTGTTAGTAAGGGTGTGAAGTAGTGAATTAGAGGGTATGATTTTGAGTGGATGTATGAATGAGAACTTGAATAATCTTGTCGAATTGTTGATGAGAATGTGTTCCTTGCTCAAAAATGGCATGAATTGAATTTTAAATAATTTTTTATAATTTTCTTGATTTTTAGTTCATGTGCTTCACTTACTTTAAATAGATGTCTCAATTTACTAGCTACATTTTCCTTCTATTTTTATAGTCTCCATGTAAACTTTTACAACCTTAACCTTATTTTTTCATCTTCCAACCCGATTTGTTCCTACTTTACCTTGATGTCATTTCGTCATTTAATGCACCATTTTTTCGCCCAATTATTTCATAAAGTAAGTGATCATATATCTTTTATATTCTCTTACATAAAAATTTGATTCAAAAGACAATGTAGCAAATATTTTGTGACAAAGAGAGCACTAGTAGGTTTATAGTATTTCCATGTTGACAAGATACATACTTCCATGGCTATATTATATGATATTATCCAAGTTAGTATTTATAGCTTGACAACAATCTTGTCAATACTTCCCAACAGTTGATGGTATAAAGCTAGGTAAACGCACGTCATGTTAAATGAGATGAGAGTCCAATCCTGGAATTTAAGGCTTTCTTGGAGGAGCCGCTACCCGCTAGAATTTTGATGTCGTGAAAGACAGAACACGAAGCACAAAGACTTGATAAATATGATCAATATTTAAAGATGAATTTGGTGTGTGTAGCAATGATATTTTCGGACATTTGCAATAAGTCTAACCAACCATCATGATATGACAGTTGTATTCCAAACTTTCTCAAATCAAATAGCTAACCCGAACATCCTTTATCTCCATTTATACGCTCATCTATTTAAAACAACATCATCATATCCATTCTCTCTTCTAATTTTTTCGAAACTCTATCTATTTTTGTATCTACACCGCTGCAATCTCTTATGTCGTCCCCTATCCTTTCAAAACCCTAAACCAAAAAAAATCAAAGATCTTATTCAAAAATATTATTTTGCAAAATGTGACAAAAAAGATAATTTGAGACAATGTGGGTTTTTCTAAGTTATGCCTTCATAGTTTGCACTTTTCTAAGGGGTGCCCTAAACTTTTATTTTTTTTTTCAGTTGCACCCATATGTTAATCATTTTCTATTAGTACTAACTAGGGGTGTGCAAAACCGGATAGCAAAAATTTTCTGATCCGGGTATCCGAATTTTTCGGAATAAAAAATGTATTCCGTATCCGAACCGGGAAAACCGCAATTTCAAATCTGGTTTTTTTAACCAAATTTCTTCTAAAAACTTCATTTTCCTTTATAAAAAAACCGGATCGGTAAACCGGATATCTGTTTTTTCGGTTTCCAGATTTTCGGTTTTTGTTTTCCTTAAAAATCCAGGATCCGGATTTTAAAAATCCCATTCTGGTTCTAAAAACCGGATACCCGTCCGGTTTTCCCGAATTTTAATATTCCGGACCGGACATTCGATTTTTCGAAACAGAAATTCGGAAAACCGGATCGGAAATTCAGAATCAGAATTTTTTGCACACCCCTAGTACTAACCTTTAATGTACTTTTACTAACTAGTGTTAAACTATCGTTTATTAGGGTTTTAAATCCTATTTTTTTCTACATTATACCATGCAAATCCTAATAATTTGATATCATTAATCATTTTCCTTACAAAATTTATAAATGAAGTTTTAAGGGTATTGAAAAAAAAATAAAAAAAAAATTCATGGATCTAATGAATAAGATTTTCCAACGATTTTCGGATAAGTTTGTGGTTGTTTTCATTGATGACATCTTGGTGTACTCTAAGAGTAAAGAAAAACATGTAAACACTTCAAGTCCATTTTGATGTCCTTAAGGGAGAATGAATTGTAAGCTAAGTTCTCGAAATGTGAGTTCTGGTTGGAGAAAGTAGCATTCTTGGGGCATATCGTGTCAAAAGAGGGAGTCGAGGTAGATCTAAAGGAGTGGCCTACACCTAAGAATGTAACGGATGTACGGAATTTCTTAGGGTTAGCAGGTTATTATAGGAGGTTTGTGAAGGACTTTTCAAGGATTGCTAAACCAATGACGTCGTTGACGAAGAAAGACTGTATGTTTGAGTGGAGTGATAAGTGCGAAGAGGCATTTCAGACCTTAAAGGAGCGTTTGACTACAGCCCAGTGCTGACTTTGCCAGATGGAAGTGACTCTTATGATGTGTATAGTGATGCTTCTAAAAATGGTTTGGGATGTGTATTAATGCAAAATAGAAAGGTGATTGCATATGCTTTAAGGCAATTGAAACCATACGAGGCAAACTACCCTACTCACGATCTTGTGTTAGCAGCAATCGTGTTTGCTTTAAAGATATGGAGGAATTACTTGTATGGGGTAAAGTGTAGGATATACGCAAACCACAACAGGTTAAAGTACTTCTTCACTCTGAAAGATTTAAACATGAGAAAGAGGAGATGGCTTGAGTTGATCAAGGATTATGACTTAGATATCCAATACCATGAAGGGAAGGCCAATGTGGTTGCAGATGCTTTAAGTTGTAAAACTAGGCACGGAGTGAATACCTTGGTGTTTGCTAATGAACTATGTAAGGTTATAAAGAGATTAAATTTAGAAATAGTGAAGGAGGGAGAGTTGGAAGGAATTCTTTGTAATCTTAGTACCCAACCAACAATATTTGAGGAAATTAAGAAGAACCAGGAGGGAGATGTGAAATTGGACAGAATTAAGGAGAAATTGAAAGTAAGAAAAGCTGTGGACTTTAAGATCCATGAGGACGGAAGTTTAAGGTATAAAGGAAGGTGGTGTGTACCACAGAAATGTGAGGATCTGAAACGGAGAATCACGGAGGAAGGTCATAATACCCCGTATTCAGTGCATCCCGGGGTGATAAGTTGTATAATTAAAGATTTAAAGGTGTATTGGTGGCGTAGGATGAAAAGATAAGTGGCTGAATTTGTGAGCAAGTGTCTCACTTGTCAAAAGGTGAAATTTGAGCATAAGAGACCATAGGGAGAGTTCCAACCACTTGAGGTACAAGGGTGGAAATGAGATTGCATATCAACGGACTTTGTAACTTGCTTGCCAAAGTCAAGGAATCAAAATGATACCATGTGGGTTCTTATAACACCCTGGAATTTCCTAACTTCTTACTTCTTATTTTTCAGGAAAACATATTAAATTATTAAGGATTATATTTATTAAAAACTTCTAAATATGGAAAAACCAAAGTATTACCGCCACCGTGATAATGGCCAAGTCATTTATCAAAGTACTACAGCGGAAGTCTTAAAACCAAAACAAGTTAAAACTAAACTTCAAAACAATCTCAAAATAAAAATCAACTTTAAACTTATTACACTTCGAAACCATATTAATGGCCCTTAAAAACCAAACCGAAACTAAGAGTCTTTAGAAATCGAATAACATTCAAAATAAATGTTAGTCTTCATAAGCAACAAAATAAAGTAAAGCTACAAAAACAAAGCAAGCGCTCTCACTCCAGCCCATCATGAAATGACTTATGCCTACTTGTACATGCAGCTTTTCTTTTACTAGACAACTACTCACCACAAGTGGGTCATTGTAGGGCCAACTCCAAGACAAAGCCATGCACACAAAATAAACAGTCAGCAAAGCTGGGTATATAACTACTAAAGACTATGCAACAGCCAAAAGAAATAAAACATGCACTCAACTTACCTTTGACGACCTTTCCACCTTTACATGGACTCAATTAATTTAATTATTATATTTAAAATTATGAATCCTACATCGAACGGATTTCCTCCTTAAAAATCATTGCCCTATTGGGCACCAACTTGGGAGCAACTCCAAGAAGGTATTACTATGTCACATAAAGTGACGGATATCTAGCGCATTAAAAAATAGAAAAGAGTACAACGTCTTGTACTCCAATTAGAAGTCATAGATCACAGTTCCATATGACTCCCCCCATTGTTAATACTCAAGGTATAGACGTTCAAAGAGTTTTGATGCAAGTCCTCTTACACTTTACGTGATTTTACAAGTTTAGCAATGTTATGAATCTCATACAACATAACATAAAGACATGCATCAAATCAAGTAAGGCAATTAAATTATCTTCAATTTAATGTGATTCAAAATTAATCTTATGTGTGTCCTTTAATTTAACTGAACTTCCTGTACCACAAATTAACTGTGAGTGGCTAATTACTTACATTCTTCTTGACCACACATTAAACTTTGAGTGGCAACATATATGAAATACTTGCTTATAACTTCTTTTAATCATGTGAATAAGAATTCACAACTACCTTTCTTGTTGATTAAGTAACTAACCAACTTAAAAATATCTTCCTTCCTTGATCAATAAACTATTAGCCAAATTAAACTGATCAAAACATTCCAATTCAAGCTTATAAAAATTTAACCTTCTATTTAACATGGAATGCCATCATACTTTAAGAACATGCTACTAATAAACTTGTCATGCACATAAATTCATGATTCAATACAAGCATACAATATTTCATGTAATCAAGAATTGTTCAAGCATGCATTCTAACTCCTGTGTTTATCATTAGTACTTAAGTACCTTGTAAAGTAACGGTGCTCCGCCACAACTTATAGAAGTAGACTAGTTCAAAGTCTCCTACATAGGGAAAAATCGAAACTAAATTAAAACCTTGTTGACTAAATTCTACAACAACTATAAACTAACTTTTATATTGGAAACTTGTCCAAAACATTCCTTATATGATCTCTATTCAATTCCATACTTCACTTTTCTTTTCTATTGTATGACTACTTAGTTTTCGGGACTTATTTATGTTTTATAAAACCTTAGTATAATTTTTATGCCACATTAGAAAAGTGGACAGCAATATAAAATTACTAAAACTCCTTGAAAAGCTTCAAAAACAACATAAATCAATCGTACAATGTATTACTTAATTTATATGATCAATTTATGCTAATTACATACTTTAAAAGCCTAATTAATCACTTTACAAATTCTGGACAACATGTTAAACATGCTTAAAATCACTTTTAAACTTCATGAAACATACTAAAAATTATATGTAACATCATAGAATTCATATGTGATCATACTAGCATAATATGAACACGCAAAACTTACTTTAACTTGTTTTTATAAAAATTTCAGATTTATTGATTAACTTTAAAGTCATGAAAAACATTTAAAAACATCAAAATTACATGGTAAAACTCTTCTACAATCAACTAACATAATTATGAAACCAATCTATACTTTAAAACAATTTTTCATGAACCAAAATATGATCAAAACATTTATTCCATTGAATTTCATGATTATAAATTTTGGACAGCAATTTATTTTATTTTTAAAGCCTTTAAAAATCAAGCTAAACTTCATAAATTCACACAACAATAGTTCATGATCATAAGATTGAAGTATGAATCATAAAAACTCAGTTCAATGTGCCCATCAGCGCCTGACCTTGAGGGTTCGAGTCGTCTTCAAGGCATAATATTGGAATTAAAAATCATAACTTGCACAATTTATAAACCCTAGTCTAAAATTTCACGAACAACAATTTTAATTCATACTTTAAAATAATTCATACTTTATTACACTACAAGACAAAAGCTATTTTGTGACGGACAAATTCCGTCGCAAACTTAGCACATTCCGTCGCAAATGGTCTGTCGCTAAAATTTTTGTCGCAAATTTCCAAACTTGCGACGGAACTGTTGAAGTTTGCGACGGAATTTCCCTCGCAAATTTGCAACGGAAACACTAGTAGAAAAATAGCTTATTAGTATCGTTTTTATGACCTATTTGTATCGTTTTACCAAAACGATACAAATAGACAGTCTATTAGTATCGCTTTTTTACAAAAACGATACTAATAGTGGTTTTTTAGATATAAAAAAAATTAGCTATTAGTATCATTTGTTTTTAAGAAACGATACTAAAAGCGATTTTTGAAAAGAAAAAAAAATAAAATCACAATTGTAATGAAATAATAATACTAATAACCAAAACTTAAAATTATTTTAACAAATACTATATTAAATTGATGAATAACAATAATAAATTATTACAAAACATTAATGATACATAAAATGGCATAAATTAACTTTTTTTTTTGTTTTTGGTAAAAATGTAAGAGATTTTATTACCAAAAAGGAAAGAAAAAATACAACTTAGCAAGCCAACCTAAGCCAAATTGACTCAATTTAGCCTAGGAAGCTTAGAACAGCACTAACCTATACATCAACCAGCAAAACAAAACTCACAAACTAAACAACTAAAACAAAAATGCTCAAGATCGAGGCCCAAACCTTCTAAACTACCACTGCAGTAGCCAAACCTTGCAAACACAGCAACAAGAACAGACTAAAACTACCACAACATACACTGCATAACCAGTCACACCCCAAGCAGCAACACCCAAACAAACCACAAACTTGCAAAGCCTGCATTTCATCACTTCTGCAAAAACTGCTCTAACATAGCACTACAGCCAACAACAAAACAGCAGCAACAAAACTATAGTAGCTAAAACTGCTAAGCACAAAACTATAGCAGCTAAAACAGCCAAGCTAAAATTTTCTTATACAAAAAATTTGCTTTTCACATTTACTTCTCTTTGAATATTTAATACTTTTAGATTAATTCTATAACTAGAATTATTGTTTAACTAGCTAGAGAAATTTGGAAGAAAAGGTAGCTAAATAACTAAAATTCTAGCTAAGGTAAACTAATGGCATGAGGATATAAGATCAATTAAGTGTACTTGATGATCAGGAAACTAGAATAATTATACATAATCCCATGTCAAAGAAGTCTAGTGCAATCAGATAGTGTACGGACTGCCTTTTACCTGTTCCTAGAGAACTCGAAAAACATAGTCCTTGAGATATATAACAGTTAAAGAAAAGAATTGTCAATAAGATAACTAGTAAAGAAGATAAGAAAAGCCAACCTTTGACGCTGGTTTGTCCTCAGCAGAATTTTTGGTGTCTCCAAGAAGTAATTTATTTTTGTCGGCTTTAGACTTTGGCATAAAAGTCACGATGGTTGTAGTTGGATATATCATTTCATTAACAAGCACAATTTACCAAAACACATAATTCTAACTCTGCTCATATGTACACAAAGATGAAAGGAAAGACAAAGATACGTTTGCTTCTACCAAAGGCTGGTACAATGGATCATTTGGATCAAGCGAATACCCAGATCGAGCAAAGAATACATGCGCAAAAAGTGTCCCATTACGCTTCAAATCCTGAACGAAAAAACAAAGATAAAAGACAAGCAAGAGTCAAGATACAACTATTGAGCAACAAAAAACAATTTCCACCAAAAAGCATGGGGCACTTTCACAAAAATATAAAACTTTGAATCACCTCAGAAGGCTGATACTTCAAGGACAATTTCCTAGTACTCTCCGGTTTCCAAACTGCATAAGGTATGTTAGTCTCATGCCAAATGAGAGCACTTTCATTCCCAAAATCTCTGAACTTGTCATGCTCGGAGACGTATAACCACATATCCTAAAAACAAAAAGAACAATTAGAATAAGGGCAATCATAAAAACAGTGATCTTTCACCGTCTAGCACGCTAAATTGGTCATGAACAAAGAAAAGCTAATCACATATTCGCACAATCGCACGAACTCACAAAGCATTGATCAGATAATGCTTCACTACCTAAGGCAGAGACACTATCATCTAAGCACAAAGGAACCAAATTTTCAGATAGAACCATTTTGGCGGATCTTTAAAACCCAAAAAGAGCATACCCAATAACCCAATTTTGGAAAAGCATTAAAATATAGTGAACTTAGAAACAAACAACATAAAAAATCATCACTTTATGCATTGACAAGCCAAATTTACGAAGGCGAAATTCGTGTAATAACCTTAAAACCCAAATTAAACCCCTCCCAATAACAATTAAAATCCCTCAATTTATTATTACTATAGCAAAGACCCAAATCATAAAACTGTAAATTCATCCACTACNGACCCAAATCATAAAATTGTAAATTCATCCACTACAAACAGCATTAATTACAATCCAGACAGTTCCAAAATTAGAAAGACAAACATAAACATTCAAAAATCAATCAAATTGAATAAAAAAGCAAAACCCAAAAAATTCAATTCCATTACTCCAACCCCAGATAACAAAACTAATCAATCAACCTTCAATAAACTCAAAAACTCATAAAAATCCAATCAAACAACAACAAAAGAATCTAAATTTGTGTAATTGCAGTAAACCCTAATTAAAACCCTCTCAATAACAATAAAAATCCTTCCTTTAATTATTACCGCAAAACCCCAAAAACAAAACTCCAAACTCATCCACTACAAACAACAAAAACAATACAATTCAGACAACTCCAAAATAAGAAAACATTACACAAAAACACCCAAACAAAAAATCAATCAAATTAAATAAAAATCAAAACCCCACTAATTAAAATTCAATTACTCCAACCCCAGATAACAAAACCAATCAATCAACTCAAATACAAAAACCCCAAATCATAAAAAAAAAAAAAATCAACCAAAAAAAATAATAATAATAAATTAAAAAATTAAAAAATACAATCTAAATCAGATCGAAAAACAACGACATAAATGAATCAAAAATCCCAAAAAATACAATTAAAAAGATGAAAATTCATACCAAAGGTTCACCCTTTTGGAAAAGATTGGACATAAGAAAAGTAGGGTCAGTGGTTTTTTAGGAGAAAAGAAAAACTTTGGACATAAGAAGAGTAGGGTCAGTGGTTTTTTAGGGTCAGTAGGGTCCTTGCCGGAAGGGTCTAATTTTTTGGCGAAGAAGAAGGAGAACGGCGGTGTGGGAAGAGGAGAAGTGAGAAGAGAACGGCGGTTTGAGAAGGGAGAAGTGAGAAGGGTTTAATTTTTTTGCGACAAAATAACATAAGTGTTTGTCGATTTTTTGCGAGGGAATTTGCGACGGAATTAATACCGTCGCAAATTTGCGAGGGATTATTCCGTCGCAAACATATAATTCCGTCGCAAAAAACATTTGCTCATTTTATTTGGTTTGTCCCTTTTTTGCGACGGCTATTTCCGTCGCAAACAAGTGGACTTCCGTCGCAAACTCTATATTTGCGACGGAATTTATTTCCGTCGCAAAAATCCGTCGCTATTTTCCCGTTTTCTTGTAGTGTTAACACATGATTAAAACTCATAAAAATATGATAAAACATAAGTATGAACATGAATTTTCAAGATTGAATAAAAAAGAGAGAAGGAAAAAAAATTTTATAAGAATTTCGAAAAAATACCAAAGAGGGGAGGGAACCGGCGGTGGGGCTGCGGCGGCTAGCGGCGCTGGGGTCCAGCTGGGCACGGATCCCAAGACACCAAAACAATTTTTTCCCCGATTTCCTAACTGCGGTTATTTTTTTATTATTTTTTTTCCGGAAATCACAAACACCCTTTTTTTCTCTCTTCTCTCTAAATTTTTGAAATCCTAATGACTAGTATGAGCATGAAAATCTGAAATTTTGGGTTTTAAGGGGTATTTATAGGCCCCAAAGTAGGATTTGGAAAAGCCTATACTAATCCTAACAAGTGGAAATTACCTCTAGGCCCTTGCCTCAAAATATAGGAAACCTTTGAAAATTCTATTTGTAGAAGCCTTTTAAAATATTTTTAAACATAAAAACATTATTTATGAACAAAAATAATTACTTTCAATCAAAACTTATTATTTATTTTATTATTATTAATTTCTTTTTATTTAATATGCCTATTGAACATATTTTTTTCTTTTCAATAGAAATATTAAAATTATATGAATAAAGCACAAAAATACATTCTTAAAATACGTGAAAATGTGGGGTATTACAGTTGTGGTGGATAGGCTTACTAAATCAGCGGTGTTTATACCTATGAAAGAGACTTGGAAAATGGAACAACTTGCAAAAGCTTACATAAAACATGTTGTGAGACTACATGGAGTTCCAAAGGATATCGTATCAGATAGGGATTCTAGGTTTCTTTTGAAATTCTGGAAAAGTGTCAAGGGGAACTTTGGTACAACATTGAAGATGAGTACAACATTCCATCCTGCAACCGATGGACAATTAGAAAGAACCATACAAACTTTAGAGGACATGGTGAGAGCTTGTGTAATGGATTTTCAAGGGAATTGGGAGAATCACGTAGATCTCATTAATTTTCATACAACAATAGCTACCATGCAAGTATTGGCATAACACTTTTTGATGCTTTATATGAAAGGAAGTGTAGAAGCCCCTTATGTTGGAATGACATAAGTGAGATAGTGATTCTAGGACCTCAGTTGATCGAAGAAACCACGGATAAAATAAGGGTAATACAAGCAAAGATTCAAGCAGCATAAGAAAGATAAAAGTCCTATGCGGACCAAAAACGCCAAGATGTTGTGTTTGAAGTTGGCGATAAGGTGTTACCTAAGGTATCACTGATGATAGGAGTAATGAGGTTCGGAAAGAAGGGAAAATTAAGCCCAAAATACATAGGACCCTATGAGATCTTACGAAGGGTTGGAAAAGTGGCCTATAAGCTAGCATTACCAATGGAGTTGAGCAAGGTTCACAATGTCTTTCATGTGTCTCAACTAAGGAAGTGAAAGTGCAAGTGACACTCAAGAGGGGGGGGGGTGAATTCAGTGTTATAAGGTTGTTGTAGATTTTTTTGATTAATTATAAGAACAGTTTAGAGCCAATTCTCAAGCAGCAGAAGCAACAATGCAATAAAAATAAACAATACCAAGATTTAACGAGGTTCGACTTCTAATAAGTCTACGTCCTCCACTCACATACTCTTTTATTAATCAACTCAGAATAACAAAAGAATTACACTCAATCAATTATGCACCTATGCACAATATGACTCCCCAACTTCCACCTATGGAAGTTCGACTGAACCTTAAACTATGAAGGTTCCAATGAAGATGATTCCAGATCAACTTCCCCACTGAACTCACAGAATGCTCAAATTACAACACTTTGTCTCTCAATAGCAATTAGCCTAAACGCTTAAAAAAGAGAGAATATTAAGACCATAATGTTATCATGAGGTTTATGCGAGATTGAGACTTAGAGAGAACTTTTGTAATTCGTAATCTTCAGTTTTTGTTCGTGCAAAAGTTGTTGTGGTTGTATGCTAGCAAAAATCCTTAAATTAGCCTTTGGCTAGTATGTCATATAATGTTGTAAGAGAATATTTGCCTTGGAATTATAGAAATAATTTTGGGAATATATTCTTACTGATTTTATTTGAAATCAAATAAAATCAGCACAATATCATATAACATACTTGCCATACTTAAGAATATTTGTCTTGCATACCAATCCTAGCATACCGTATTATTTTTGAAAACAATTTTGCGCGGAAAGAGACTTTCCTAAAATACGGATGTGTGAATTAAGCTCTAGGGGACTGGTTCAGCACTGTTCCCAGACTGTTTCAGTCAGCCAAGTTTACTTATAATTATGTACGCCAAATAACTTAAGATCCTTGTCATTCATAATTAGTACCTCTTTGTAATCTTAATCTTTATAGTGCATATGTAAACCTTCATACCACTTACATTGCATCTAAGACCTAAGATTTAGACTCTATGAGCTTGGTCTTCATGCAAGCTTCAAGATTTGGCTTCTTGAGCTTTATCTTGTCACCATTGAACTTGTTTCTTTAGTACCTACACATGCAAACAGAAACTTGCATACAATATAATAGCTCAATGTGGTTTGTCATCATTCAAAACAAAAGCTAGGAACTCAACAAATTCCCCTTTTTGATGATGACAAACCATGAAGTTCCCCTAGCAAATAATATCATTTAATATTTGGAACTTTTCAAAAAGTTTGAATACTTTAAAATTCAATGGACTAGTCGCATACTGTTCCTATAGATTAAGTATCATTTACAAGTAAACCAGTTCACAACTAACTAACAACAGCTTAAGAAAGAGTTTTCTAAGTACCCAGGGCAAATACTAATTAGACGCAGAGATCTTAGACTTAAACATGTATTCTCAATAAGAACATCAGTAAGTTCATCAGACTTGTTTTCAAGCAAACAAGTCGTTGAGATGATAAGAAGTAAAATGCTTTGAATACATCTACTTCCAGACCTTGTAGGTCTGTCACCACTTGCAAACTATCAATCTTGCTTCCAGTTGCTGCAACACACACAGATTAGTAATATTCATTAGACCTGCTTTCCCCTGAATTAGTTAGAAGAGACCAGAACTTCACACCTGCTTCCCCCTTTTGGCATCATCAAAACAGTCAAAGCATAAAAGCATTTAAACAAATAACTGAATACAATCAGTAGTCAAACTACTAATTATATTAAGTTCAGCTAAATAGGTAGCTCTAACAGCATTCTAGAGATGCTGATTCTACCAATTGTTCCTGCCAAAGTGCAAAACCTACTTGTCCTGAAAGTTATTACAGACCAGTATTAAACCAAATTGCAGAATAACAATGTCTTTTGAAAATGGAAGGGAGAAACTAGAATAAGAGTTTAATAAAAGGAGGGGTTTAGCAACAATAGGATAAAATAAGAGGAAAGCAAAGAAATCAATCAGCTCTAGAGTCTTGTTCAGTCTCATCATCTTCTTCTTCCTCTGAAGCACTTGCATCATGTTCTTCATCACCCTCTTCCTCATCCTTCTCAGAGACCAGTTCAGCATCCTCATCATCAGCAGCACCTTCAGCTTCTGATGTCTCTTCCTTGTCTTCCGAATCCTCACCACCTATTACACCAGCTTTATCAAGACGAACCTCAATTCATCTATAGGATTCCTGAAGTGCAGCACATAGTGTAGTGACACCATTTACCATATTTTTCATGAGTTGATTCTGGTCACTCAGCTGCTTAACCAAGGCATAGGTTGCCTGAACTGTTTCTGTACTGGTCCTAGCAAGACTAGCATCACTTCTTCCCTCATCCTTCACCTTTAACACACCACCTGCATATGTCATGCCCTTTTAACCTATTATCTAACTGTGAGATGTGAAATGGTGCCATAATCTCCCACCATAGGTATCTTCCAGTACCCAAATACTAAGGTCAGCCATCCACCATAGGGCAGAGCATGATTAGCTTTCTCCACACAACAGATCATATAACCTAGCATCATAGCAGGGAGGTTGACAGGAATGTGTTCAATGAGGTAGTAAATGAGAACACTATCCATCAACCTGTAGACACCTAATTTAGTCCCCTGTCCCGCGGCAGGACTCTATGATGATTAAAAAACTCATTTCTCTAGAAGATTGGATAATCGAGTATACTTGGGCTTAAAAATAAATCTCATTCTTATTTCACGGACCTTTTTATCCAAATGCCTCTTTTACTATTTTAAATAAATGAATAAAATAATAATAATAATAATAATAACAAATAATAAAAAAAAGAAGTTTCAAAAACGTAGCGCGGTTAATTTAGTCACGCTGACAGTTCAGCGTGACTAAGCTAACAGCGCTACCCTAGTACCGTTGTAGGGTTCCCTGCGCTACTGGGCCAGCGCGATTCGGCGTACCACGCTAGCAGCCCAGCGCGATTAGGGTTCCCACGTTATTATAAAAACCCTCATTTCCTTCGTTTCTGAACACATTTTTTTAACTCACTTTCTTCCTCATACTTAAATAATCCGAGTATTGCTTTTAACAACCTTTTTTTTATTATAATTATTTATTATTTTGTTTGTTAGTTATTTTACTAAAAAGTGGCTACAAATTTTAATAATATCGAAACAATAATTCGAAACTCCGCCCAAATTAATACTCGACGAAGACAATCTTCAAAGGAGAAGTGGTACGTTTCCTGAGAGCCCTAAAAATCATGTTTATGGACTTTTAAGTTGTTGTTTGACTATTTATTTACTGCTTTATCACGTTATTTTTGTTAAAGGACTTAAAATTGATTGTTTGCAACGCTTAATCAAGATAATTCTTTCGGACAAATCTAATCATGTTAGGCTCCTTAAATTGATTTTAATAACGGTTTGAGTTAAATTAATTAGTTTTTTTTTGTTATTTACTAACAATTTAATGTTTTTTTTTTTTGTGAATTTTGTAATTGATATTTTTGTGTGATTCTAAATGTAATTTCTGTATGGTTAAGAGGAAACTAGTAATGGCCGCCTATGGGCTAACCCGACGCACTCCGTCATGTTAGTACCTTCGCCCCCGAGTCCAATCTTTGGTTCGCTCGACCACAACTTGGAGTCATCCCCATGGGATCGGAGAGGATTTCCGTGCAATTTAGACAAACGTCCCTTATTCGATTCCCATTCGTATCGAATCTAAATACACGGTTTATGAGTTTAGTTCCTAAAACTCATTGGCGACTTCTTACTAGCATCGTCCGTATTCGTATATTATTATCTCACTCGAAAAAAAAAGATAATAAAAAAAGCAAAAAAAAAAAACACAAAAATAGCATAGCACGACAGACTTTGTCACGCTAACGTCGCAGCGTCACAAAGTTTGTCGCGATGCACCTGCAGCGTGACAAGCTTTGTAGCGCTGCACAGTCAGTGTGACAAACTCTGTCACGCTACCACGCTACCGCGACTGAAATTCTTGCGCTCCTGTTTTTTTGCAAAATACTTCTAAAAAAGTCCATTTCACCTTTTCTTAAGCCAATTTTTTAGGTCTAACTTGACCTATGGACGGTTTGGGAAAGGTGAACAAAAAAATTTGGGACCCTAAAATCCGGGGCCCCTACAGTGGCGATTTCACTAGGGACGAAAAGAGGGTGAGACTTGAAAATTTTCTCTTAATCATACACTTATTATATTTCGAGCAAAATGCATTTTTTTAGATATATTGCATACATGTGACAAACACTTGGCTTCCATGTGTTTGAAACATGCCTTAGGATCATCATAATAACATTACATTTCGGGAAAGAACCGTTGATTTGGTGGGGCCCATGGTCTCTAAGAAACCGAGCAAAACGCAACCTTATCCCAACAACATCGATTCCAAGTTGCCCATGGTACTTGGAGAGGAGACACTCCATATCTAACGGTTATCACACCGCAAAGTGTTGGAGCACACTCCTTAGATGTAGGACCCTTTTGACTGACCGTAGTTTGACTGCATTATTTAGTAATTATTTGCTTCCTTTTTGTTTTATAAAGTTGCTTGTTTTGCTTTTTATATTTTGTGCATATGTAGATTTTCTGAGGTTTTCAAATCAATTTTAATCACAATATATTATTAGCTACCTAAATTAATTGATTACGTAAAATATTTTCCATAATTTTAAATTATATTCTTTGATATCATTTGATTGCTCGGAAGATTTTGATGCACCGATATATTTGATTTAGTTAATAAAATATTGCAAAAGATATTATTAATCAAATCCTTGATTTTCTTAGGATTTGATTAATAGAATCTTTGATTAAATAGAAACTAACTTATACACTTAACATTTATTAGAAAATTCAAATAATATTAACGATTTCAAAAATACTTTAACTTTTTGAGATTTTTAATATAATTCGAATCTTTTGGAAATTTACTAAAGACTAACATGATACTTCCATTATTCACCAAGAAATTTAAATTGTATAAATCATTTCAAACATTTATTTGTTAAGATTATTGACATAATTTGAATATTTCGAGGATTTACTAATTCAATTCTTTTTTGTAGAATTTAATTAGTTTACTTTCGAATTCTAGGTGGAGCTAACAATCTCATTTTCCTTAACGAATGAAATCCTTTCAACAAAAAAAAGGGACGAAAAAAAATTTCGCCTATGATCTTTTAATCCTCATGAGCATTAACAATAATTAACTTAATACTGGTTTTGTTTGAGTTAAACTAAAAAAGGCCAAAAAACCTTTATTAATTATATTCTTTAAATTAGAATGTCATTAATTAGGGTTTAGTCGTCTTTAGCTTAGCTNAGTTTTAGTCGTCTTTAGCTTAGCTTACGGACTCTCTCAGTATTAAATTAATCATTGTTAACACTACTTAATTATTTCTTTGTTTTTTTTCGAAAAATGGAAATAAATACTTTTCTGAATGGCTTGAAATTTTTTCGTAAAGGGCTGGTTCAACTGCTTGGTGTCGCGATCCAGATCAACGTTTACAAAGGTTAGGTAGTGACGAACAATCATCATTCATCTCAAATTCCTTAGAGGATATTTGTGAAGATTTCGGGTTCATTACTCTAAATTCTCCAATTTGTTCCTCAAGTTCCGTTCCGTCCTCTCCAAGTCCAAGTATGAGTGAAGAAGAAAATATGAATGCTACATTGAATGCTCTCATGATGCGTCTTAATAAGATGGAGGCTGAACGAGAAGTAGAAAAAATACGCCTTGCTGAAATTGAAGGTGAACGTGCTGCTGAAAACAAACATTTAGCTGAAATGGAAGCCAAAAGGCAAGAGGAGGAAAGGAGGAAAAAGAAAGAGATTGAAAATCTCATTCACCATTCTTCAATGGGTGGTAAATCATATCAATTTGAGGCTGTTCTCCCTGAGAAGTTCGATCCTTCTACTCTTCCAAAGTTCAAGGTGACTAGTAATCCAGTCAATAACCTTAAGAGCTTTATTGGGTCCATGACCATCAAAAAGGTTGATCCTGTATTCTATCCAGTGATCTTCCCTCTTTCTTTAGAACCCATTCCACAGAATTGGTTCTACTCTCTTAGCACAGATCGGGTTTCAAACTGGGATACTGTTACTAAGGAATTCATTGATCAATACAAAGATAAAATGGAATTCCAAGTCACACTCCGAGAACTCGAAGTGTTAAAACAAGGAGCTGACGAAGGGTTCACTACCTTCTTCACTCGTTATAGGGAAAAGATGACCCACTTGGTCCAAAAACCATCCAATGCTGAATTAGTAGAAAGGTTTGTAGACAACCTGTCCGAGCCTTATCAAGTACATCTCAAATATCAAGGCATCGACTCTTTCAAACGAGTGTATGATGTCGGGATCAAAATTGAGAACGATTTATTGAAAAAACAGTCGAAGCCCCAGGCTTATAAGGGGAACTACACCTATAAAAAGGGTGAATCTTCCAAAAATAATGAAGTCAATGCTTTAGAAGCTTCTCGTCCAAGTCCATCAAAAATAAAGAGATGGCCTCGAGATAGAAGATTCACTCCTATCAGCATGACTTATTCTCAAGCTCTTGACAGACTTCAAAGCCAAAATGCTTTACATCCAATTGGGCCAACTCCTGACCCACCAGAGGACAAGAGAAGCCCAAAATGGAATGCTAATTCATGGTGCAAATACCATAGAGGAAAAGGGCATGATACTGAACAATGTTGGGTCCTCAAACATGTCATTCAAGACATGGTTGAAGACGGGCGTTTACCTTTACCTCCCAAGCCGAATAATATCACCAATCCTTTCGGTGGATCATCTATTCTAGCCATTGATTGTGTTAGCGATAATTTTGATCCTTCTAAATTTATCACTTCCAATAATGATAATGCAATGGAGGAAGTATTAGGCTTACACGATCATGTATGTGGCATATGGGACAATAATGTTGAGGATACTTATATCACCAACCTCAGTGCCAACACAACTCTCGGGCTTAATCCAGAAATTATAAAAAATGATTGGTATCAAGATCCTACAGAAGTTGTGTCTAATGTTCAACATCTTACTCGTTCCGGACGAGCTTATTAACCTGACAATGACAAAGGCCCGTCTCAGGTCCAAGTCAACAAAAACTCAATTCCAGTCCAAACAAATACTGGCTCATCACAAGCCCAAAATTCTAGTGAGAGCAATGATAATCCTCTCATTAAGCAAATGCAAAAGACTAAAGCCGACGTAACCATTTGGCAATTATTAGCTTCTTCTCGTGATCATAGGATAGCTGTACTGAACGGACTTAATGCATTAAATGTTTCTCCTGACACTACCCCTGAAAATCTAGTAAGTCTCTTGTCAACTGGACCAAAGAAAATGATTGAATTTTCTAAAGAGGATCTCCCTCCGGAAGGTACTACTCATAACAAGGCTCTTTACCTAACTGCTGGGATATTGAATAAAAACGTCCCCTTGACATTAGTCGACAATGGGTTTGCAGTCCTTCGAAAATGTGTGTAGATTTTCAGGACTTAAACAAAGCTAGTCCTAAAGACGATTTTACACTACCACACATTGATCTCCTCGTAGACAACACGGCTAACCATGAACTCCTTTCGTTCAGGGATGGCTATGCAGGTTACAACCAAGTACAAATGGCTGCGGAAGACATGGAAAAAACCACATTCATTACCGAATGGGGAACTTTCTGTTACAAAGTAATGCCTTTTGGACTTAAAAACGCTGGAGCAACCTATCAAAGGACTGCTACTACATTATATGATGCATAAGGAAGTAGAGGTTTATGTAGATGACATGATTGTAAAATCAAAAGACCGACAAGGGCACATTCCTGCCCTAAGGAAATTCTTTACTAGACTAAGAAAATATAATATGAGGCTGAATCCGCAAAAATGCGCCTTCGGAGTAAAATCTGGAAAGTTGCTTGGATACGTAGTTAGCACGCGGGGTATAGAAATTGATCCATCTAAAATCAAAGCTATACTAGACATGCCTTCCCCTAAAAATGAAAAACAAATCCGAGGATTCTTAGGTAGGCTCCAATATATTAGTCGATTCATATCAAAATTAACTATGGTTTGTGAGCCCATCTTCAAGAAATTGAAGAAGGAAGAAAAGGTGGAATGGGATGACAAATGTCAAGAGGCTTTAGAAAAAATAAAAGAATATCTTCTCAAGCCTCCGATACTTGTACCACCAATACCTGGAGTCCCTCTAAGGTTGCATTTAACTATCACTGAAACTGCTGCCGGTGCCATGCTCGCACAAGAAATAAATGGAGAAGAAAAGGCCATATATTACTTAAGTAAAAAGTTCATCCAGTATGAAACTCGGTATTCACAGNACTCGGTATTCACAGTTGGAGAAAACTTGCCTGGCCATGGTATGGGCATCTAAAAAGCTTAGGCATTACTTGCTTTCCCATTCTGTCCATGTTGTGTCCCATTTGGACCCATTAAAATACCTTTTTGACAAGCCAGCACTAAATGGTCGCCTCTCGAAGTGGCTTGTTATGTTGGCCGAATTTGACCTTCAATTTGTCCCTTCAAAAACAATTAAAGGATGAGCAGTGTCAGATTTCTTGGCTGAGTTCCCTCCTAACGAGGAAAAGACGGAAGCATATAACTTCCCAGATGAAGACCTCTTAATGACTGAAGACGATAGTTGGGCCCTCTACTTTGACGGCGCTTCTAACCAAAAGGGGTGCGGAGTAGGGGTTCTTCTAGTTAGTCCAGATGGTGCACATGTTCCAATATCAGTCAAATTAGACTTCGAAGTCACTAATAATGCAGCTGAATACGAGGCATGCATTGTTGGATTAGAGGCAGCAGTATGTCTAGGGATTAAAAGACTAAGAGTATTTGGAGACTCATCACTCATCATAAATCATGTGTCTGGAAAGTGGAAAGTAAGAAGTGCTAGCCTAGCACTCTATCAAACACACTTAGACACCATAACTGAAAAATTCGATGATATCCAATACCAATACCTCCCTAGGGATGATAACCAATTCGCCGACGCCCTTGCTAAATTATCATCAATGATAAATATCCCACATAACCTAGCATCGATAACTTTAAGCGTTGAAAGGAGGCAAGAACCTGCCTATTGTAACGCTATTAAAGATGCCCCTGATAATGAGAGCGAAGTTCCGTGGTATCAAGATGTCCTCAATTACAAAATAAAAGGATATTTCCCACGGAATTCAAGCCTTCGAACTCAAAGGGCAATAAGATTATTATCTTCTCAATATATCGAAATTCAGGGTAGATTGTATAAAAGAACCTCAAAGGGGCTTAATTTGCTATGTGTTGACAAAACACGAGCCAAGCGACTTATGGAAGACACCCATAATGGCGTCTGCGG
Source organism: Suaeda aralocaspica (assembly GCA_016808085.1). NCBI lineage: Eukaryota > Viridiplantae > Streptophyta > Magnoliopsida > Caryophyllales > Amaranthaceae > Suaeda > Suaeda aralocaspica. Next base: position 101,811 of record PYUH01000440.1, on the reverse strand, counting down.
TTCCCACATGAATGGTAAGATGTTAGCAAAAAAGATAACACGCTTAGGATATTACTGGACGACAATGGAAGATGATTGCTGCAACTATGTAAAAACATGTCCTAAATGCCAAATATTTGCTAACTTACAACATTTACCTCCTGTAGAGCTATACAATTATACTTCACCGTGGCTATTCTCCACCTGGGGTATTGATATAGTTGGGAAAATAACGCCCAGTGGTGTTGGAGGACATACGTTCGTTTTGGTCGCCGTTGACTACTTCACAAAGTGGGTTGAGGCAGCCTCATATATCAAAATAACCGCTAAACATGTGGCCAAATTCATTGAACAAAACATCTTTTGTCGTTACGGAGTCCCACATGAACTCATTAGTGACAATGGATCTCATTTTAAGGGAGAAGTAATTGATCTCTTACAACGATACAAAGTACAACATAGGCACTCTTCCCCTTATAGACCCCAAACGAATGGAGCAGTAGAGGTTGCAAACAAAAATGTTGTTGTCATCATAAAAAAGATGGCCGAACATTATAAAGATTGGCCTCATAAACTTCACTTTACTCTATGGGGATATGAACTTCCATACGAACGTCCACAGGAGCCACCCCTTACTCCTTAGTGTATGGTATGGAAGCAGTTCAACCTGTTGAGCTGGAAATACCCTCTCTTCGCATAGTCCTAGAAAGTGAAATGCCTGAAGCTAAATGGGTTCGGGCAAGGTATGAAGAACTTATTCTCTTAGATGAACGAAGATTAAAAGCTTTGCATCACGTACAAATATATCAAAGACGGATTGCAAAACATTTTAATAAAAGAGTTAAGCCAAGAAACATTAATGAAGGAGATTTAGTTCTAAAAGAGGTACGAGCCCCACCCACCGATCCAAGGGGGAAATTCCGACCCAATTGGACGGGGTCGTATATTGTTAAGAAAATCTTATGAGGCGGTGCGGTAAAACTAATTGACATAGATGGGGCTGAATTTACTCAATTAACTAATTTGGACCAATTGAAGAAGTTTTACGCTTAAAATTGCAAGACAATCATGGACTCACACTAAGTCCTACAACATATGGGCCCAATTTGGCTCATATTATTATGTAAAATGGGCAAATCGAGAAAAGGAAACGCATCGTAACCCATTCTATACAAAGCCAAAAGCTATATATAATAAAAGTAATTAAATAAATAAAAAAGGGGCAGCGCTGAAAATTCAACCGCGCTGACCTTGCAGCGTAACAATTCTAACTGCGCTGCCATGTCAGCGCGACAATTGTAACCACGCTGCACCGTGCAGCGTTATTTGTTATGTAGCGCTACAACCCCAGCGTTAGAATTTCAACTGCGCTGGATGCATGTTACATTTCAATAGTTTCAGTGAATATCTATGTTTGACTAAACTATTGAATTATGAAAGACCTCATTTAAAGGTTTCACATGATTTTAAGGACCCACGAAGGTTCGATAAAAGGCTCATTCAAGTCTTTTCGATAAAATATATATAATAATTAGAACTACGCACGGCCTGATTCCTTTTGGATACGTAGGCAACTTATTCTAAGTTCGGCCCATTTAAATACATAATTAGTTTTTATTGGATGAATTATCAATAACTTCTAATGTAAATAACTAAATTTTGTTTGCATGAAAAATAAAAAATAATATTGTCCTTCATTAATGTTTTAAGAGTTGCATAATTGAAATCATCAAAACAAAAGGGACTACTTTAAAGCCTACGCTAGTAGTGCACATGCACTTTATTGAAAATGATAAAATAAATAAAGTCAAACACTACTCTTCCTTTTCCTTACGAGCATGCTTTGGGTCTTCATCTACTTCCGGATCTTCCTCCATCCCATTAGGATTATCTTTGAGCTTTTCTTCATTATTCACTTCTTTTGAGAAACCTTCATCAAATTGCTCCTCCATAGGCTTGAGCTTGCTCTCTTTACGAGTCCATACCATCTTTCCTTTCCCCTTACCTCCTATAGTTTTTTGGGTCTTTTCATTTAACTTTGGTTGTCCAATTTCGACCCCAGGTAAGGAAGGAGCATTTTTCTTATTTCTTGGACCTAGCCTATCAAAAACAGATCCAGCTTCATTCTTTCTCTTTAAAGAAGTCTCATTCTTTCCCTCTCCCATTGCAATCATGTTCTTTGGAGCCTTATAGACCTGTGGGCCTTTGGACCTTTCAGTAACTTCAATGCCCCGGGCCTTAAATCTCTCCTCTTTACTCTTAGCAAGCATCCAATCCTTGTAACTTTGTGATAGCTGAGTAGAACAACCATTCCTTGGAAAAGCCCATCGTGGACGATTGGCCCAATACTTTGTCCATGCGGTGATGGCAAGGCCCCGAAGTTCCAATCAAGTTGGGGGTCAGTGTCAAGGCTAGGAATATTTTGTTTCATACCATATTGCCTCAAAAGACGGGTCGGAAAGAAATAAGTAATTTTCGTCAAACCAAGAAGGCGCACATATGGTGTTGACTCATGACTTCCAACCATCTCCTTGATAAACCACCATGGAATGACCCATCTAATTGAAAGACCTCCATGAGACATAAGTGACATCCACTCCGCTAGAGTTTTCCTTGGGAACAAATTCCTCCTCATAGTAAATGATTTGAGGTTGTATTTCACGGCATTAAGGGGTTGTTCGATGGTCTTAAGGTGCTCACTAAGCCAAATCTGCATTAATTAAATAAGGAAGTAAATGACAATCCAAGATTGTTACATAGCATTGAATAATTATGGTTTGAAATTACGAAAAAATAGACATTATGGAAGATAAACAGGAGCGCTGGAAACTCTACTACATTAACATTTGAGCGTTGCAAAACAAACAGCGCTACAGTGTCAACGCGACAGATCCTACTACGCTATGCTCGTAGGGTCACAGAATTAGCCACGCTATGACTGATAGCGCTAATTCACTACTGACGCTACGATTCCAACTATGAAAAATCTTCTTTCCTTTCATAAATTCATAATAATTCATCTATTCTAATTAATATTTTAGCCCAAGGTTAGAATATTACCTGAAGCAATAAAGGGCTTCCCGAAAAGTGCAATGATGGATCCGCTTTGCATGCGTCCAATGCCATGATGGTCTCACCAATCACCATAGGCATAGGAGTACGATCACCTTCGATTTGCTCAACAATTGCAATTAGTGAAGCATTTCCCATATTTCCTCCATCATTAACAAATAAATATCCTGATAGCAAACATAAGCATAAAGCACGTCTTTTGTACCTTTGTATTGTTAAGTTGTCTGAAGGAGAGGAAAATCTTGCAATAATTTTCAAAAGATCACAGTGTTGGCCATTGAGAATTTCCTTGGTCTCGAACTTAGTTAGTCCAAGTAGTCTCTGAAAGTCCTTACCAAACCCTTGTTGAAGGTTAGGTACAGTCGGAAGAGCTTCTACTGGAAAACCAACAATCGCGCTAAATTCTTCCGGAAAGGGGGTCAATTCATTGTTGGCAAAGGTGAAAACATGGAATTGAGGATCCCAAAAATTAATGGCGGCATGAAGGAAATCCCAATTGATACGAGCTTGCCTCAAAGAAAACAAAGCATCCAGATGATAAGCATTGAATTCAAGGCGTTCCTCTACAGACAAAGAAGAAATCCAACGGTTTAACTCACGAATGAAATTTTGAGACATTCTTTACCTCCTTCTTTTCTCTCTAACAAAGAAAACTTTTGTAAGGGATTTTGCTGATGAATGTATAATTGTTCGTTCATATATTTAACGGAGAAGGTCACTAGGCAACTTCCTTAAATTCGTTTTGGGAAATAATGAGAAATAAAGCAGCTTTTCAGTTTTAGTCGCGCTGACATGGCAGCGTGACAAGGTTTACAATGCTACGACAGTAGCGTGGCAACACTAGTCACGCTACGCGCGTTGCGACAATTTTGACAGCGCTACAAATGCAGCGTCCCAAATCCTCCTGCGCTGCCTAAAACTTCCATAATCAGCCCATTTGCGAGATTCTTTCCATTCTTTAATTATTTTGGGCGATTTTATTTCTTGAGCTTCTTTAAAATTAACTTTTCAAATCATATTTATTTAAGGAAAATAAGATATGCCACCCTTTCCCTACTAACTAATTTTGGTGATTATTTTTTCGGGAGTAAGTCGGATTAATCCTCCAACACTTTACAAAAAAAATAAAAAATAAAATGAACTAGCATATATGCCCTTGGCTCTCAAATATTAGCATAAAAAGCCCAAAGCTTACATATGTTTATGAATCCATGATTACAAAATATTAAATTGAGTTTGAATTAAACTACAAATACAAATACCAAAAGCTACTGTGGTGGCCCATAGTCAAATAAATAATGCATGGCACCAGTGCGAGGAGTATAAGAATCAGTAGAATGTCTTCGATCCTCCTGCTGCATTTGAGTGTTAATCCTTGGTGGTTCATACGACGAAAATCGCCCCATCTCATAAGGAACTCTTGGATATGGCCCTTGGCCTCCACCATAATAATCCCATTCTTGAGCTTGGGACCACCCGCCACCTTGACCATGGTTATAATAGCCAGCATAAGGATCATATCCTTGTTGCGGATTGACTTGCTGACTACTTCCTCCCTCGTCTCTATTAGGCTCCTCTTGAGCTCTATTTTCATGATCAAGGATCGGAGGCCGCATTTGTTGACCACTAGTCGGACCTTCCGTAAAAGGGGGACGCCTGTAATGGCAACCCGGAGGACGAGGGGGACGAGGAGGACGAAATGTCCCGTGTGTTGTATAACGCGGCACAACGTCCTACAAAAGAAAATAATGCACAAAAATTACCCATAGGTGATAAAGACATGAAACTAGAAATAGGGGCAACACATAGGGAAACCTACCCTAGCCATGGTGACGCTCTGGCACGCAAAAGCATGTTTTGTCTTCCTATAAGCAGTGCGAAATGCATTCAATACTTTGATGACCTTGTTTGTAGTTGTCCTAGGCACCTGCAATTAAACAAGTCATTTAAAATTAACAATGAAAAATGTCAGTAATAATAATAATAAGAGTCGAGTAAAGATAAGGACAAACCTAAGGCTTACCATGTCAACATTCTCAGGGATATAAGGAACATCTTCTTCCTCTTCCTCAGCAAATGGCACAGTGTCATCAATCAAATTCCCGAAACCATCAATGTATTTGATATTTCGCTCAGGAACTTGCCAACCCTCAATATCATCATTCTTTGCACATATAAACATATAAACAAATAAACATATATTTAAAATGCAAATGCGTGAAAAAGGGAAAGGAAAGGTAAGATACCCTAACAAATGTTGGAAAAGGACGTAGCCGAGCCTGAACCCAATTTTTGTAATTAACACCAGCAAAAACTAACTGCCGAGCTGTGAGTCCTCTCAGAAAATCATCCATAGAGGTAGCGGGAACCTTACTCGAGTCCTTACTTGCTCTTTTAGGAAGGTTATAAATCGATTGGCGTATTACATCTGTCTTATGATGAATGTTAAGCCGTCTTCCCCATCTGCGGCTCACTGTGAATCTCTTAGGTCGGTCATTTATTGGGGCAAGAGTTGGGAAGTGTTCAAAATACCACACCTGAAAAGAAAAGCAAAATAAAATAAGCGGATAAGCACATTGTAAAAGAATTTGTTACCTCAATAACTCGAGGAATGCCTCCTAGGGAAGCTGGGACACATTCTCTCTTTAGCGGGTCATCCATGACTCAGGATGTCTTACGCATTTCAGATATTAAATGCACATAACCCGCTTTCCCCCAGCAATAATCTTTGATTCCTTTCAAATCTGACAATAATGGGATAAGAGAAAAGGCCACTCGTTGCCCTTTGTCTGTTAAAAAGGTACTACCAATCAAATATAAAAGGAAGATCCTAGCTCTTTGAAGGGAAGTGGTTTCTGCCATAATGTCTTCATTGGCTAGAGCATCCGACAATTCACTCCAAGGGAAAACTCTCTCATACAATTTTAATCGAGTGTAGATCGGCCCAAGTAAATCACCTATCATTGGCTCTTTTCCTGTCATTCCTTCATTAGGGATGATATCCATACCCGCCAAGGGTAATCCAGTAATCATCCCATAATCGAAAGGAGTTATAGCCATTTCTCCCGATGGGAAATGAAAGGTGTTAGTTGTATCCCAAAACCATTCCATCATTCCCCTAACTAAACCAGTAGACATCTTACATCTCTCTTTCTCTATATAAGATTCTAAGAAATCTTGAAAACCACTCACCTTGACCAACTCTTTGGTATTTGCATCGAGAGTGTCATAAATTTTACCAAGCATCTTCCCGGAATCATATCGTCGTAATTCATCATCAACCTATAACATTTCACTTACATATATCATCTAAAATTCGTAAAATATTGAAAAAAAGAAAAAAAATTACATACAATTCCTCTTGATGATCGAGAAGATATATGATGGTCAGGATCAAGTTTCAAGACACGATTATCCCACTCAAGTGGGGGCGCCCATGCAGGGTGTGGTACTCGATTCTTACTCTTTGAACGGTTTTTAGCACGATGTTTACGGGTATCCGTTCTTCCCTCTCTCTCCCCTCCATCTTGCTCGTTTCTAGGGGAAGACATTGCTGTAATCCACAAACTAGGATAGCTTATTAACTTAGCAAGAGCATCTTTTACTAAGAGTCCATTGCTTTCCTTTATTAAATTAAGAGCACGTTACTCTTATAAAAAAATTAATCAAGAACATTTTTTTCCTCACCTTTGATTATTAATTAAAATCCCATTGTTCTTCTTTATTAATTAAAGAGCACGTTACTCTTATACATAAAATAAATTAATCAAGAGCATTTTCACTTTTGATTAAGAGCTCATTACTCTTCTTTATTAAATTAAGAGCATTATTTTCACTTCTGATTATAAATAATATAATTTAATCAAGAGCATTTTTTCACTTTTGATTATTAATTAAGAGCTCATTGCCCTTATAATTAAAACTATTCAAGAAGTTTTTTTTTAGTTTGATTAAGACTAATCACTACACTCTCTAATTAAGAGCTTCCTACTCTTTAAAACGTCAAAATACATGGGTCATGACATGAGTAAATAGAACAATTCTCAAATGATTCATGGAGCATTATACTTCATTCTAACATCATTAGAACAATCATTTGCCAAAAACATTACATGTTTGATAAAAATAAGAGCAAATATGAATTGTCACAAACTCAACATCCTTATGACTACAAATTGAATAAATTAGAGCAATCAATCCTCTAATGTAAGCACAAATTCATCCCATAGTTCTGAAAAGTAAGCTTTAAAAAAAAAAAAAAAAAAAAAAAAAAAAAAAAAAAAAAANAAAAAAAAAAAAAAAACTCACAGCGTGATTGAAGGACCAGCGCTGCAGCTCCAGCGTTGTTTGGTTGAACACGCTAACCGCTCAGCTCGGTTACTCTAGCAGCGCTACGCCCCGAGCGCTAGTAAACCAACCTCGCTACCTGCACAGCATAATTTCAACATCAACATTTGTAAACCAAGCAATAAACCACAACACAGCACAGCAAAGAGTAGAACGCTGACCTTATGGCGTGGGTGAAAGAGCCGCGCTAATAGGCTCAGCGCCACAAGACTTGCAGCGCTGCTTCTTCAGCGTGGTTGCTGCAACGACGCTACATGGCTGGTGTAGTTCGTGAGTTGTGCTGTAATTGTTTTGCTTTGGACTTTATTCTTGAGGATGATCTTTTGAGCATGCTTTATTCCAAATGTTCCAAAAGTGGATTACATTAGGATAAGGTGTTATCTCATGACCATCTTGTGGGCTTTTGTCAATATTTTTGGTAAATTAACAAATTTACTCGAAATAATAATAAATAAGTGAATCTATTATTTTTTTTTAATAATATCTGTAAATAAGCGAATTTACTCCAAATAGTAATAAATAAGCAAATTTATTACATTTTTTCAATAATATCGGTAAATAAGCGAATTTACTCCAAATAGTAATAAATAAACGAATTTATTACATTTTTTCAATATTTTCGGTAAATAAGCGAATTTACTCAAAATAGTAATAAATAAGCGAATTTATTACATTTTTTCAATAATATCAGTAAATAAGCGAATTTACTCAAAATAGTAATAAATAAACGAATTTATTACATTTTTACAATATTTTCGGTAAGTAAGCGAATTTATTCAAAATAGTAATAAATAAGTGAATTTATTACATTTTTTTCATTAATATCGGTAATTAAGCGAATTTACCTAAAATAGTAGTAAATAAGCGAATTTACTCCAAATAGTAATAAATAAACGAATTTATTACAATTTTTCAATATATTCGGTAAATAAGCGAATTTACTCAAAATTGTAATAATAAACGAATTTATTACATTTTTTCAATAATGTCAGTAAATAAGCGAATTTACTCAAAATAGTAATAAATAAGCGAATTTATTAAATTTTTTCAATAATTTCAGTAAATAAGCGAATTTAGTCAAAATAGTAATAATGAGCGAATTTATTACCTTATTTCTAGTCAAAAGAAAACTTATTCCAAAATACTAATACTAATTTATTTGCTAAGTGTTTTGATAAATAAGCGACTTTATTTTCGATTTCAGTTTCGAGAGCCTTTGCTCTCTAAAATTTGCTACGCCCATTGGTCATGGCTCTGGATATGAAAGCCTCGGAAAACGATTCGAGCATACTTTGATTGTCGTCTTACTCAGACTCAATCAAAGTGGGGGCTAACTGTAGACACCTAATTTAGTCCCCTGTCCCGCGGCAGGACTCTATGATGATTAAAAAACTCATTTCTCTAGAAGATTGGATAATCGAGTATACTTGGGCTTAAAAATAAATCTCATTCTTATTTCACGAACCTTTTTATCCAAATGCCTCTTTTAAATAAAATAATAATAATAATAATAATATTAATAATAATAATAATAAATAAATAAATAAAAGATGTTTTAAAAGCGTAGCGCGGTTAATTTAGTCACGTTGACAGCTCAGCGTGACTAAGCTAACAGCGCTACCCTAGTAGCGTTGTAGGGTTCCCTGCGCTACTGGGCCAGCGCGATTCGGCGTACCACGCTAGTAGCCCAGCGCGATTCGGCGTACCACGCTGTTATAAAAACCCTCATTTCCTTCGTTTCTGAACACATTTTTTTAACTCACTTTCTTCCTCATACTTAAATAACCTGAGTATTGCTTTTAACAACCTTTTTTATTATAATTATTTATTATTTTATTTGCTATTAATTTTACTAAAAAGTGGCTACAAATTTTAATAATATCGAAACAATAATTCGAAACTCCGCCCAAATTAATACTCGACGAAGACAATCTTCAAAGGAGAAGTGGTACGTTTCCTGAGAGCCCTAAAAATCATGTTTATGGACTTTTAAGTTGTTGTTTCACTATTTATTTACTGCTTTATCACGTTATTATTGTTAAAGGACTTAAAATTGATTGTTTGCAACGCTTAATCAAGATAATTCTTTCGGACAAATCTAATCATGTTAGGCTCTTTAAATTGATTTTAATAACGGTTTGAGTTAAATTAATTAGTTTTTTTTGTGATTCACTAACAATTTAATGCGTTTTTTTTGTGAATTTTGTAATTGATATTTCTGTGTAATTCTAAATGTAATTTCTGTATGGTTAAGAGGAAACTAGTAATGGTCGCCTATGGGCTAACCCGACGCACTCCGTCATGTTAGTACCTTCGCCCCCGAGTCCAATCTTTGGTTCGCTCGACCACAACTTGGAGTCACCCCCATGGGATCGGAGAGGATTTCCGTGCAATTTAGACAAACGTCCCTTATTCGAGTCCCATTCGTATCGAATCTAAATACACGGTTTATGAGTATAGTTCCTAAAACTCATTGGCGACTTCTTACTAGCATCGTCCGTATTCGTATATTATTATCTCACTCGAAAAAAAAGATAATAAAAAAAAGCAAAAAAAAAAAAACACAAAAATAGCTTAGCGCGACAAACTTTGTCACGCTCACGTCGCAGCGTCACAAAGTTTGCCGCGCTGCACCTGCAGCGTGACAAGCTTTGTAGCGCTGCACAGTCAGCGTGACAAACTCTGTCACGCTACCACGCTAGCGCGACTGAAATTCCTGCGCTCCTGTTTTTTTGCAAAATACTTCTAAAAATGTCCATTTCACCTTTCCTTAAGCTAATTTTTTAGGTCTAACTTGACCTATGGACGGTTTGGGAAAGGTGAACAAAAAAATTTGGGACCCTAAAATCTGGGGCCCCTACACAACCGTACACTGATGTGGCCCTGTGCTCTAGGACACACAATCTTTGAGGCTATAGTGTGGAATATCCTCATGATTGGCTCCTTTAATTGGCCAATGGTGTACCCTTGCTTGCTATCAGGTGGACCAGTAAAGAGTCTGTTCTGAATTTGTTCTGCTGTGACTCCCTTCACAGAAGACCAATTTTCTCTGGACTAAACATCAAGTCCCTTTCTTGGAACTTTGAGAATCTCAGCCGATTTCTTTTCAGAAAAATTTATGGGAGTTTCTTTAACAAAGGAGAAATAGGATCCATCATCTTTAGTATGAAGGTGTGAGTAAAACTCTTCAACCAGGGGCATGAAAACATCTAAATCTTTTGCAAACAACACAGACCATTTCTGAAAATCTAAAGCCTCCTTATCCTCAATCAAGAATTTTTGTGCAACCCAACTCTTTGCAACAGAAAACCCTACCAGAATTTGTATATCTTTCAGATTATATAGAGGTTTAGGGTCAGTAGACTTACTTTTCTTAGATTTAATGCTTGAAGAGATCCCAACATCAGATTGCTTTCTCTTTTGCCCTGTTGTGGGCTGGTCTGGTTGTGCATTTTTCATAATAGCCTTCCCCTTGGATGCTTCTGCACCCTTTCTAGCAATCGTCTTCACACGAGTACCCTTGCTTGCTATTTTCTTTGTGCTCTCTTTCTCAGTAGCCATCTCATCTTCCTCTTATTCTTCAGTAACTCCCTTGTTCTTTGATTTCTCAACTAGTTTGGGAGTGTTTTTAGGCGTGGGTGTTTTGGATTTTGTGATTTGTGGGTTAGGGGCCTTCTTCTCAACTTGCTTAACCGTTTTTTTTGTACGGTTTCTTAGTGCTTACTTTCTTTTTCTTCACTTCTTCTGCAACAACATCCTCCATTGGTTCAATTTCCCTTTCCTCTGATTCAACTTCTTCTTCCTCAACTTCGTCTTCATCTGACTTTGTTTCAGACTCAGATTCCTTCTCATGTTCAGATTCTTCAACAATCTCTGGTTCTTTGGATTTTGAGGTCTCTATTGGTACAGGAGTTGATTCTTTGGATTTTGGTGTGGGTGGCTTTTTGGCAGTGGTTGATTTTGTGGATGTTGGTGTGGAAGATTTTGTGGCTTTGGCGGTTAATTTTGGTGTAACTGCCTTTGTGGTTGTTTTGTGGTGGATTTTGGTGTGGGAGGTCTTATAGTAAGGGCTTTTGAAGTTTCACACTTGGTGTTTTTTCTAATAAATGGCACTTCTTCCTCTTCATTCAGTTCCTCCTCCATCAAATCTTCTATCACAGACTCAATTACTTTGCCAACCATCTTCTTTGTTTTCTTCGTTTAAATTTCAGGAGATTCACTAACTTCTTTCTCAACCAATCGTGTGCTTCTTCTTTTCGACATGATGAGACTGAATATTTCCTCTTCTTTGAGCACAAAAGAAAACAACTTTGAACAATGTGAGTAGGAGAAAGAAGAAGAATTTAGACGAGTTAGGCTTTTGTGTGAGAGAAGTATAATCGAGAGAAAGAAAATAAGGAAATGAAATGAAGAAGGAAAGTATGATCAAAAGCATATATTTATGAAAGATTTGAATCAAAATGGTTATCTTTAGAATATTTGGAAGATATTTGTCCGTTCAACCAAAAAGGCAGTTGCCATAAATACAACCGTCATTATATTTATTTCCAAAAATTTGAATTTTTGAAAATAAACTAACTGACCAAAAAATAACCGCCTCATGGATCTGGTTCCCTAATGGTCTGTAACTGGTCTGTGCCAACTTACTCTTTACAAGATTATGCTAAGGTACTTGAGTACTAAATTGATCAGCTCAGCATCGCATAGAAACTTTGTGAGACCTAAAAAGCATAAAGAAAAACAAAACAAAACAATATGTACATATTGACATCATTTGACTAGCCAAAGGGACAAGTCAAGACTTAAGAGCTCATTGTCTAATTTTAATCATACCCAACAAGTTATGAAGCTTGATGAACATTTCTCTACTCAAAGGTTTTGTAAAAATATCAGCTAGTTGATCTTCTGACCTGCAAAACTCCAATTCTACATTAGCTTTTTCAACATTGCCCCTTAGAAAATGATGCCTAATCTCAATATGCTTGGTTTTAGAATGTTGGACAAGATTTTTCGAAATATTGATTACACTTGAGTTATCACATAAAATGGGAACACTTCTAAAACAAATCCCAAAATCCTTTAGTTGTGACTTTATCCACAAGAGCTGAGCACAACACAAAGCGGTTGCAATGTACTCAAACTCTGCTGTGGAAAAGGCCACATAATTTTGTTTCTTAGATCCCCATGAGATAAGGCATGAACCTAAGAAGTGAGTCATTCCAGAAGTACTCTTCCTGTCCACAATAAAACCAGCAAAGTCAGCATTTTTGTATCCTATAAGATTCATACTGCTACCTTTTGGATACTACAAACATAGATCATCAGTACCATTGAGATATCTTAAAACTCTCTTAACAGCCTTTAGGTGAGATTCTTTAGGGTTGCTTTGAAATCTTGCACACAGCCCTACTGAAAACACTATATCTGGGCTACTGGCTATTAAGTAGATAAATAAGCCAATCATACCTCTATACAACTTACCCTCAACACCCTTTCCCTTCTCATCAAGGCTCAATTTTGTAGAATTTGGAATGGGTGTTTCATAAGATTTGCTGTCTTGCAAGCCATATCTTTTCAGCAACTCCTTGAGGTACTTCTGCTGATGAATCATAATTCTATCCTTGGTTTGCTTGATTTGAAGTCCAAGAAAGAATCCAAGTTCTCCCATCATACTCATTTCAAATTCACTTTTCATCAAATCTGCAAACTCATTACACAAATCAGGATTAGTAGCTCCAAACAAAATATCATCTACATATATCTGGACCACTAGTAGATTAGTTCCCTTTTCCTTTAAGAATAGTGTTTTGTCAACTGCACCTCTCTTATATCCATTTTCTAAAAGAAAACTGGAAGGCCTCTCATACCAAGCTCTGGGAGCTTGTTTGAGACCATAAAGAGCTTTGTCAAGTTTAAAAACATGGTTTGGCAAGTCACTATCCTCAAATCCAGGGGGTTGTTCCACATATACATCTTCTTTCAAATAACCATTAAGAAAGGTTGTCTTAACATCCAATTCAAAGAGTTTGAAATTCATTTGAGCTGCAAAAGCAATTAAAATCCTGATTGCCTCAAGCCTGGCTTCTGGAGCAAAGGTTTCATCATAAACAATTCCTTCCTGTTGATTAAAGCCTTGGACCACTAGTCTAACCTTGTTCCTTACTATAATACCTACACCATCCAGTTTGTTTCTGAACACCCATTTAGTTCCAATAACAGACATGTTTTCCTTCCTAGGTTCAAGATGCCGTACTTGATTTCTCTCAAACTAATTGAGTTCATCTTGCATGGCCAGAACCCAATATGGATCCATTAAAGCAGTCTTATAATCAGTTGGTTCAACAGTTGAAAGAATGGAATAGAAAGCACAAAAGTTTTGTAGAGTAGAATTCCTTGTTTGCACCCCTTTGTTAATATTACTTCTGGGATCAAATTTGTTAAAACTTGATTTACCATTATTATGTACAAAGCATTTGCACCCAAAAACGCATAAGTGTGCAATGTTTGGTTTTCTTCCCCTAAGGAGCTCATAAGGTGTTTTCTTTAGTAAAGGTCTCAGCATTACCCTATTTAAAATGTAACAAGCAGTACTCACAGCTTCAGTCCAGAAGTTTCGAGGTAGACCACTCTATAGAAGCATTGTTCTTGCCATTTCTTCTAGAGTGCAGTTTTTCCTTTCAACTACTCCATTTTGTTGTGGAGTTCTGGGGGATGAGAAATTCTGAGATACACCATGGTCATTACAGTAGGTAATGAAGCTGACATTATTGTTAAATTCAGAACCATGATCAGACCGGATAAAGACCAATTGATGATTAATCTTGTTTTGGACCTGTTTTATCAAGATCTCAAATTCTTCAAAAGTTTCATTTTTTAAATTTTAGAAATACTGTCCAATTATAACGAGAGTAATCATCAACTAACACAAACACATAACTATGACCATTTCGACCTTGTACACGCATGGGTCCACACAAGTCCATGTGCATAATTTCGAATGGTCTAGTAATGCATACAAACTTCTTTGGCTGAAAAGAGGACTTGACATGCTTACATTTGGCACATCATGACAAATATGTTTTGAAACAAACTTAATGTTAGGTAAACAGGTAACTAAGTCCTGAGATCGCAGTTTATTCAGCAAGGAAAAACTTACATGTCCAAGTCTCTTGTGCCATAGCCAATTGTAATCCCCCGCATTTTTTAGACTTTATATTATAATTATAAATGATTATAATATATAGTTTTATTATAAATAGAGCTTATTTATATTTATAATTTATAGTTTTATGAAGGTATCTTCCTCTTCCTCCCATAGAGCCACCATAGTAGACAAAAATCAAGCCAAAGTAGCTTATGCAGTTGCGCAAGCCACTCGTCGTTTTCAAAAAAAAAAAATCTTTTTGCTTCGATTTTTGTTCTAAAATTCAAGATTTATATATTATGATGTTCTACTGTAAAAATAGATTATTTAACAATATTAAAGTGGTTTTCAAATTTTTATTATGATAGCTTTCTTGAAATTTTACGGCTTGCGGTTTTATTGCGATTTTAATGAAATAAAATTATGAAAAATACTTATACATAAAAGTAGTGCACGAAATTTGGTATAGGGGTTGTATATTAGTTATAAAACATGTTTATGGTGTTGGACAAAGTTCTAATTGTATTTTTGTTTTTTTAATGCAAGGAACCGAGTTTAGAGAGGATTTGTTCTAGAAAGGAAGAAAAATTCATGGAAAAAGGTATGTGCAGTATATCAAAGGTCTAATGGCATGAAGAGTTAGGGTTTTAGTCATAGAAGAGTATTTCAAAAGTTGGAGTCGAGAAAACGATCATGTTATCCCCTTTGAAATTGTTTGTGTTAAACTGGAAATCTGTCGTTTTATTGGTTTTGTTGATTTCATGACTTTAAAGTGCATATCTAAAAAAAATTCTCCCTCGAAAGAAAGGGTTTTCTCTCTAGTAAGTTATGGTTTCACCCCTGAGTTTTTTGGTCTCTCCTACGTTAGCGTAGGATTTTGGTACTGTGTTTTTAGGTCTAACCCTAGCAGAGGGGCTAGTTCGACGATGGCAGACGAACCGGTGAATGACCTGTCGCGCTGCCACCTTGAGGAGGAGGAAGAGGTAGTAGACTTGGGGGCGATTGAGGACTCCGAGACTAAGGACAAAATCTCTCTGCTACTTATCGAGAAATTATTAATGGAACGTTCCTTTAACATCGAAGCTTTTAAGAAAACAATGACTAATGTTTGGACCTGGAAAGGACGAGTAGTTATCAAAACAATTGACACGAATCTGTTTTATTTCCCATTTTTCCATTGGAATGACAAAGAAAAAGTCTTGTCGGGGCGCCCTTGGTGTTTCGACAACCATTTGCTGGTGTTGCAGGAGATAACGGGGGATGAACAACCGAACCATTTCACGTTAAATTTTTCCCCGTTATGGGTTCGGCTAATTAATCTCCCTTTTAATTGTCGATCTGACGCGGACGTGAGGGCAATTGCTGATGGTCTGGGAAGGGTAATAGAGATAGAGGAGGAAGGAATAGGGGTGGAAAAAATTTCGTAGGGCGAAAATCATGCTGGATGTAACAAAGCCACTACGGAGATATCAGAAGATTAAGAATAAGACGGGGAAAGTAGTGTCTATTGAATTTAAATACGAATGACTACCTTTCTTTTGCTTCATGTGTGGTGTCATGGGACATAGAGAGAAGGATTTCACCAAAGGGGGAGAGGATGAGGATGAACAAGTGATGGGATGGGGTGCATGGCTGCGGGCATCTCCAAGAAAGGGTAGAGGGAAAGAAGAAGGATTGGTCGAGAAGGGCGGGAGGATCACACGCAGGCTGTTTGTCCCAAAGGATGTTGATGGGGACAAAAGCTACTCGAACAGTTCGAAGGAGAGTCAATGGAGGGAGAAGGTGGAAGGGAAGAGGGGGTGAGGAGAATGTAGTAGAGGCGGAAAGGAGGGGAGTTACAAGGGGAGGGGGTTGGCGTGTGAGGAAAAGGGGGAGGGAGCATGGGTGAACAAAGTGATAAGGGGGGTAAGGAAAATTCAGATACAGTGGGTGTTAAGGGAGTAAGAAGATTTAGGAGGATTGAAAGGGTTAAAAAGGGAAAGGTGGAAGAAGGGAGGGAGAGAGGGTAAGTGAGACAAGTGGGAGAAGAGGAAAGTTGCAGAAGATCCGAAGGATGTGCGCATGGAGGATGCATGGAATGCGCCAAAAAAAGTAAGAGGGAACGGTAGCGAGGTTAATGACCCATGTGTTGGGGAAGTAGCAGAGGTTGGAGTAAGCCAACCCCGCGAAAACTAATGAAACTCCAAAGTTGGAATTGTCAAGGGTTGGGCAATACCTTGACAATAAAAACTCTCCGAGATAGGTGTTGGAGAGAGCGGCCCAATGTTGTCTTTGTTATGGAGAAAATGATAGATAGCAGGGAGTTAGAAAAGATAAGGAATAGCTGTGGCTTCACGAAGGGGATTTGTATAAGCTGTAATGGACATGCGGGGGGGTGGCTAGGATTGTGGTGGGATAATGTGGAAGTGGTGGTGGACTCGTACTCGGATCATCATGTCTCTTTTGATGTTAACTGCTATGATGGTAAGTGGTGGAGAGCGGTAGGAGTGTATGGGTGGGCAGCAAATGCTTATAAATACAAGACGTGGGAACTAATGCGAGAGGTGGTGAGAAATAATAATCTCCTCGTACTTATGTTTGGGGATTTCAACGAGATTGCGAGTCTTACCGAGAAGGATGGAGGGGCAATGAGGGGGGAGCGACAAATGGATGCGTTCAGGGATGTAATTAGCGATTGTGGGGTGAAGGATTTAGGCTACAATGGATGCTGCTTTACATGGAAAAGGGGACGTTCGGTAGCCACGTTAATTAGGGAGAGATTGGATAGAATGTTGGCTTACAATGACTGGTGCGCGCTTTTTCCTGCTTCAAAAGTGTATCATCTGCCGATTTACAAATCGGACCATGCTCCCTTACTTCTTCGTGCGAAGGTAAGAAATGAGAACAAAAGGGGGGAGAGGAGCTTTAAATTCGAGCCTCACTGGCTGGCTAGTGAGGAGTGTAACTAAAAAGTGAAGGAAGCATGGGAGGACGAAGGGGAGAATGTGGTCAGTAAATTAGAACATGTGGCTGGGAAGCTGTCAATATGGGCTAAGGCAACTTTTGGGGATATTAGGAAGAGGATTAAAGAGGTGGAGAAGGCACTTAGTATAGCACAAAAAGGGAACCCAGATGCGGCAATGCTTGCTTCATGCAAAGAACTATCTCAAAGATTGGATGATCTCCATCAACAAGAAGAGACGTATTGGTTTGCGAGAGCACGAGCGAACGAGCTGCGTGATGGGGATAAATATACTAAGTACTTTCACCACAAAGTGGGACAGAGAAAGAAGAGAATTAGGATAAATGGTGTTTTTGCGACGGAATTATTTGTTTGCGACGGAATTATTTGTTTGCGACGGAATTATTTGTTTGCGACGGAATTATTTGTTTGCGACGGAATTATTTGTTTGCGACGGAATAATCCCTCGCAAATTTGCGACGGAATTTAGTCCCTCGCAAAAAAACGACAACAAGTTATGTTATTTTGTCGCAAAAAAAATAAACTAACACACAATAAACCCTTCTTCTCCCATAAACCCGACAAGAACCCTAAACCTCCTTCTTCTTCTCCTTCTTCTTCCGGCGGCCTTCTTCTCAATTTCCACTTAGTAATCAATTTCCGGCGGCCTTCTTCTTCACCGCTTACTCAAACAAACCTACGAAAAAAAAAAACGCAGACAAAGAGAGAGGAAACCTACGAAAGTCGAATCTCAAAGAAACCCAGACAAAGTGCAAGGTGATTATTCACAGACAGGAGGCCGTTGTTCGAAAAATTATTCAGACAAAGTGCAAGGTGATTGACGACAAGTGAAACTCTTGCAAGGTGCTTCCTGAATTTCTTGTTATTTTAATTTAATTTTCTGAATTTTACTGAATTTTCAATTATTTTCGAACTTAAATTTTCGATTTAGGGTTGTTGTGCATGTTGATTGAATTTGAATTTTATTGACTCGAATTTTTGATTGAATTCGCGAAATAATTTATGCTTTAATTGAATTTGATATTCGATTGTTATGTCGTATGCATTCTGAGTTGTTTTAGTTGATATTCCCACTAAACTTGGGTTAGGGTGCTTTGTTTGGGTTAGCTGGGTCAAGGTGTAACGATGGGGCAGTCTCTTAAGGCAACCAACCAGATAAAGAATCTAATTTTTGGAACACACTCCACTTTCAAACCCAGCTCGGGTCTATAGCATATTATGGATATCAAGGGTCGTCTTCCTCAACTCTAGAGTTTGTAACCACGGAGTGAATAGAGTATGGCGGGATGGTTCTAACTTGTCTTCTAATTTACCCCTCATATTATGAAAGCTTGCTGGTTAAATTGCGGTTATGCTAGTCAGTCTGACTTCAAATATTCCAACCTAACAGTTGATTTCAAATATTCCAGCCTAACCATTACAACCATACTCCCATGTTTAGTCCTTTTTTTTTATTTAAAAAATCGTTTTTTTTTTCCTTTTTTTCCCAAATTTTAGAGCGTTACTAAGTATGTGTCCAAAATAATGTCAAACCAAATAAAAAAAAAAGGAAAAGTGTTTAAATTAAAAAATAACCGAGAGTGTATGAATCATCTTATATTTGGGCTAACAAATCCATTATAAATCCTTAATACGCAATCAAAATTTTCAATTTTTTCTTTAAAACTAATAGTGCAGGCTTAGACAGGGGGTCCTATTGTCATGTATATAGCACACCTTGACCCAGCTAACCCAAACAAAGCACCCTAATCCCTAATTTGTTTGTTTTAGTTGTTTTAGCTAAATTATGCTTTGTGAATTCCTCGATTCCTTCATACCCTTTCTGTTGGACTTTTGGATGTTGCAACATATAAATATGTTCTTTATGTAAGCAATGTAGATAATAATGCACTTCTAGTATCACGAATTCACGTTTCATATAACATGTAGAGTTTGGTGTGGGTCTCTTTCACTCTTTCCCAAACAACAATCTCCCTGCACATATTTAATAAGCATATCATATCATAATAACTCCATCAAGGAGGGAAGTTTGGGTTTGGCACGAGGCTCATTACAAAGGAGCAGAACTGCTCATTCTACGTTTCTACCCATATCATTAACCTGATCAGTGGTGTTACAGTTGCTAGCTTTCAAGATAGTAGAACCATTTGTGCCCTTATTAACTAAGTTTATAACCTTAGACAAACAAGGGAGAGATAGCTTGTTACATTTTGCCATTGCATTATGTTGGGGTTTTTACAAATTTCTACTAAACACGTCTAGGACTACAACTCCAACAGCGATTTGAATATGGATTATTGACTAAATTGTCGTCATATTATACAAATGGTCATTGGAATAGTTGCCTGAAACGTTCTAGTATGCAGCTATGTATATTATTCAGATATTTCTAGAAGAAGATCATGAACCTAAAGACAACTTTCCAATGTGACATAAGAATTAGTGAATTACATCTCCAAGTTTGCTTATGTTTTTTTTTTTTTTACTCATGGCTCTCTTAGGCTGATCTGCTAGCGCGCTTCTGCAGTTCTGCGGCTTCATTCACACTTTTGTTTGCATAAATAAAACATAAAGTCGCTGCAAAGACCAGTTTTACTGGATTGAGGTTGAGCAGGATTATGCTTCAGCTGCTCTCTACAAGGGCTCTTTATAGGTTTTGAATCAACTCCTAGCCTTATATAGAGTAGTTGAAAGACATCACACAATACTTTGTACATTATACTTCACACCATTATGCACAATATTCAGGTTAGATAAGTTAAGAACAGCTGCCCCAAATTATTATCACATACAAATATGAAGAACCATCTGAAGTTATATTCAAGTATCAAAAGATAAATCTAACCCACTATAAATAATCTCAAGAATTCTGTTTTCTGAGTTTGATAATACTGCCTCAACATACAGTTGAAGATTGTTGTCGAATTTTTTTAGATTTTTTTAATTTTTTGTTGTTGTTGTTGTTGTTTGATATTTTTTGTTAATACAGTTTGATATTTTGTTAATACAGTTTGATATTATTAGTTGATATTTTGTTGTTGTTTGATAATACAGTTTGATATTCTGTATCTTGCAAACCCGAATAACAATGTCATACACTCTTAGTAGCAAATAGTGTAGGATTTTTCGCATACAATTTAAGTTATCTCCATTTGTTATCTCACCACACACTTGTACAAGTACTATTGTTGTATCAATATAGAATAATTATAATACAACCCTATGCAGTTTTCAATAATTATATTTTGCCATTTTGACTAAAATAATTATATGCGTGACTTGTGTAGAAGTTGTCACTATGAAAAGAAGGGAACGTAGTTGGATGTATTGTAGGAAGGTCGGATCTTCTATGAACCCTGCTTTTAAGGAAGGAGTTGAGGAATTCCTTTAATATTGTAAAGATCATCCGCAGACAACTGACCCAAATGAAGTTAGGTGTCCGTGTGTTAAATGCAAGAACAAACGCATCTATGATCCGGATACAGTAAAGTATCATTTGTATGCCAAGGGGTTTAAATCGGATTATTATGAGTGGCATTGTCATGGGGAAGGGTTACCTGGGTCCTCCGAGCAGCAATCCAATGGCTATCGCGAAATGGTTATGGATGCTTTTGGACATAACCAAGATCAATCGGGTACCCAGTCAGAGGAGGAACCTAACCCCGAGGCCAAGCAGTTCTATGATATGCTAAAGGCTTCTGAACAACCTTGGGTTGANAGGTTGAAGGGAGTTTAACTTCTAGATTAGAGATGGCCTCTAAAATAACTAGTATTTAAATCCCAGTTCAATATGCCCCAACGGGGTGTAGATGCCATTGTGTCTTTGTTTAGTGATTCGTCTCCTAAGAACACCTATATAGGGGAGACATTCTACGAGGTAAAGAAAATTNAAGGTAATGGGGGAGGTTAAGA
The DNA here is from genome assembly GCA_016808085.1 of Suaeda aralocaspica. Classification (NCBI taxonomy): domain Eukaryota; kingdom Viridiplantae; phylum Streptophyta; class Magnoliopsida; order Caryophyllales; family Amaranthaceae; genus Suaeda; species Suaeda aralocaspica. Next base: position 80,395 of record PYUH01000440.1, on the reverse strand, counting down.
CATCACGCGGACTTAGTCAAGGGGACCCAATCTCCCCTTACTTATTTTTTATTTATGCGGATGCTTTCTCGATGTTGTTAAATAGGGCAGTAGTGCATAACAAGATCAATGGGGTAAAGGTTTGTAGAGGAGCGCCAAGAGTATCACACTTATTCTTCGCAGATGATAGTATCCTTTTCACAAAGGCCACAATGCAAGAGAGCTCGACGGTGGCGAACATAATTCGCATTTATGAAAGAGCTTCGGGTCAATCGGTAAATTTATGCGAAACTGAAGTGGCTTTTAGTAAAGGCGTCACAGCGGAGAGGAGGAAGGTGATCATTGAGGAGCTTTGGGTGCGCGAGGTTGACAAGCACGGCAAATACTTAGGGCTCCCAACAATCATAGGGAGGTCAAAAAAGGCTATCTTCTCCTCAATCAAAGAACGTATTTGGAAGAAGCTCCAAGGGTCAAAGGAAAAACTTCTATCGAGACCGGGGAAGGAGGTTTTATTGAAGTCCGTTGCATAAGCTATCCCCACGTACATGATGAGTATTTTCAGAATTCCTGACGGGTTGCTTAAGGATATTCATGCTATGATGGCATGGTTCTGGTGGGGAGCGAGTGATAATGTAAGGAAATTGCATTGGCATAGTTGGGAGAACTTGTGCCTACCAAAATCTATGGGAGGAATGGGTTTTAGAGACATGAAGTGTTTTAATCAAGCTCTGCTCGCGAAACAGGTGTGGAGGCTGCTTAAGGACCAAAGCTCATTAGCATACAAAGTTTTAAAGGCGCGCTATTTCAAGAACTCGTCAATTATCGATGCGAGAAGGGGGCATTATCCTAGCTATACCTGGAGGGGATCTAAGGCTTTGTTTTTATATGGTTTAAAACGGCGGGTTGGTAATAATGCAAGTATAGGGGTGTGGGACGAAGCGTGGACTATGGGTAATGGGATAAATTTGGTGCCAACTCCTCGGGGGGATCGTGATGAATCGCTCAAAGTCTCGGACTTCATTGATTTTAATAATATGTGTTGGGATGGTGATAAAGTGCGAACAACCTTTGACGAGGTAGACTAGCCTCTAATTTTGAACCTATCGTTGCCTAACAAGGGTCGCGAGGATAAGCGATTTTGGTGGCCTTCAAAAGACGGGATGTATTCTGTCAAATCGGGCTATTGGTTGGCGAAGTTGGGGGTTTGGAGGGCTCAAGGACAGAAGGGGCGTGAGGGGCTATGGAAGAAAGTGTGGAATTTGGATGGACCACCAAAGATGAAACACTTAATCTGGAGAGCGTGTAGAGGAAGCTTGCCGGTCAAAGTAAGATTATTTGAGAAGCATGTAGTGAGGGATGAGCAGGGGCAGATAAGGTGTCTGGCTGTCTGGAAAGTAGCGGTGGAGTGGGAGGTGAGTTGGGCAGAAGCTACAGCAATAAGGTACGGGTTGCAAGTGGCACGTGACAGGGGGTATGAGAGTGTGGTTGTGGAGTCTGATGCGCGAATGGTAGTGGAAGCTGTGAAGAAGAAAACTATGGGGCTCACACCCTACTATACTTTTATAGAAGATATTGATTGCTTGTCTAGGTGCTTTAGATGTATCTCCTTTAACCATGTCAAACGTAACGACAACACCGTTGCCCATTCAATGGCACCATGGAATATCGTTATGAATTTCGAATGTATGATGTTGGAGAACTTCCCCTAAAGTCTTATGACTTTGGCCTCGTTTGATTTATATAAGTCTAACTTTCTCCTTTCAAAAAATAATGCATATCTATGCTTGTAATATTTTATTTTGGACTTTTTATACTGTATATTAAGTTGTGTTAAAATTTCGTGATTTTTAATGGAGTTTAAGTTGGTTAGTTAAATTATTTAATCGTTTTGCAGTTTTTCGTTTTTACCGTAATTTGTTTTTTCAGAGACTTTAAAGGTCGAATCTGACTACGAGACTATTTTTAATGGATTCCTAAGACAAAATATGGGTTTGTAGAGTTGATTTCGTCATTAAAAAGATTTTAGAATTTTAAATAAAATTTAGATTGCTTTTGACTAGATTGGACTCTTTTCGAAAATCTTTTAAAAATATCTTAAATGTAATATAAGGTTTCTAAAGATTGTTACTGGTTAATATAAGTATAAAAGTGAATTATAAAAGTGGTTTTACGACCTAAATAATTAATTAGGTATTTAATTCGGATTTTTAAATGTTTTATCGCTAGTTTTAAGGTTTTCGGTTAAAATCTACTAAAAATCACATAGACCTTGTTTAGCCACTGTCCAGAATTTCACACGAAAGTATGAAGATGAAAACCCCACCTAAAAAACTCATAATTTTCTGAATTTTGGTGTATATATTCCCAAATATGTTAATAACACTCAACCAAAATTTCAAACTTAGAATCGTAGCCAATTTTCAGTAATATAGTTTTTCCTATGAACACTAAAAACTGTCTCGATTTTGACAACTTCACAAAGAATCACTTCCATTGATACTTTTTACTTGAACTTCATCTTTTTTATAATGTGGCAAAAATTTTCGTTTTTACAAACAATGCAATTTGGTTGAATTGGGAACAACAACATAATATCTATTTAGAGGAGATCAACTTGAATGTTCATCAAGCTGCTACTCCGTATAAATAGAGGGGGAGTTCGTGAGTTGCCAGCAATTAGCAGAACGAACGCGGCGGACTAAGGAAGCAGAAGCGAATCAGTAGCAATTCAGTTCGTGAGTTCGTGATGTTGGTGCGTCACGTTATTTCTTACCTTTATTTTGATCACTTTACATTATTTCATTTCCAAAGTTATAGCATCTAACAATAGTCATATAACGACAAAATAAGAGTTTAGTAGTAATTTGGGAGAGTGAAGACAAAATATTCTTTTAGGCATTAAAAGGTTTTGGAAACTTGTTTTCGAACTTTTATTAATTAAGTATTTATTTCTTAATCTATTTCTATTTTTATCACTTAAATAATTAACCTAATTTCCTAATTTGACTTTCTAAAAATGCAAACTTCTAAAAATGTTTTCAAAGGTCACTTACTATTAATATAAGATTACTAAAAGTGGAAAGAGTCTTAAGCAAGTGTTGGTTAAGTGCTTAAGAGTTTATATGTTGTTTAATTGTATTTTCGGAGTCTTACGGTGTATGTTTGACTTTACGGCTATGTTTTGTTTTATGTTTTAAATTCTGGACAGCAGCTATATAATGTTATAATAAGAATCTTAAGAGTCTTAAATGACATATTTAAGTTTCTTAGAGGTTGTCCATGATTTATGTTGCGTTTGTGCATGTTTTGACCAAGTTTTGACCATAAGAGTCATGTTTACAAGTTAAGTCAAATTCAAAGAGTTTTATAAGTCAAGTTTAAAGTAAAGTAAAGTTGAGTGAGCAATTATAAGCAAGTAATTTATTAAAGGAATGTATTTCCTCATTCAGGACAAATGAGGTTACCTTACGGGGAAGGTATGTATGCCGTAACGTTGTACTTCCATAGTGGAGTGTGACGATTCTTCACTGTTTTAGTTAAGGAATTCCATAAGAGTTAAGTTCTGGACATGGGGTGGATGGAGACCATGTACCGTTGTTCGAAAGTCGTACACCTTTCAGTTAGAGTTTGGATTGTACAGGAGCACTAACCTACTTGTTGGTGACCATCTTTCCAAAGAGCCCGTTCACGTATCCTAATAAGCAAGCAATTATTAAAGAAAGTTATAAAGCAAGCAAAGTTATAATGCAAGTTAAAGAGCTTTACGAGCTAATGAGTAAGTCTATGAGTCATGAGTCTTAAAATTGAATAAGAGTCTTGTTATGTGTGTCTTATGTGCTATGTGCTTAGAGTGTGTCTTCTTGTTATTATGCTTTTGCTATGTTGTGCATACTCAGCGGTTTGCTGACACATATACTTTCATATTTTTCTTGTTCTGTTTGCTTGTTAAGCAGAATAAATGCAGGTTGTTGAGCATATGCATGGGTTGAAGGGATTTTGTGAAGAGTGAACTTTGTTTTAGTAGTTTGATTTTGAACTTTAGACTTTCTAAGTTAGTTTTGAATAAGGGCCTTAACGGTTCCAAGCTGTAAGAGTTGACTTAATACTTTGACTTAGTAATTTAAAGACTTCCGCTGTGAGTTTGTTTTGACTTTTATAAAATGGTTTTAGTGATGTGTTTGTTTTACCTTAGCCTTAGCGTTGCAACTAGTTTTCACAATTAGTTGTGGCGTGGCGGTAGTATCCTCAAGTTCCTCTTATTTATAGGTTTGAGATAAGTTAGAAAGTGAGGAATTTGGGGGTGTTACACCAATGATCATCCTCCATAACATTGAGGCAAGTGGCACTGGTCTTAGGAATTTGATTCAAAAATGTTATATAAACATTATTGTGTCGGAACCCCTTACAGACCAGTTCCCTTGTTTCAGTGTTAACTATGTGACAAAGATTTGTTTCAAATTTAACATGGTTTCCTTTGTCACATAGCTGAGATATGCTCAAGAGGTTATGTTTCAAACCTTCAACAAAATATACAATATCAATTTCTTGAGAAAGAGTCTTACCAACCTTCCCTATACCCTTGATCAAACCATTATTGTTATCTCCAAAAGTGACGCTTCCTCTTTCATAGGCTACGAGTGAAAGAAATTAACTTTTATCTCCTAACATGTGTCTTGAGCAACCACTGTCCAAATACTAGAATGGCTTTCCTTTCACTCTAACCTACACAAACAAATCAAGGTTTAGTTTTAAGAACCCAGATTTTCTTGGGTTCCTTGTTAATGGGAACTGGTTTGATACTGTCCTTTCTAACCCAGATTTTTTTCACATTTGTCTTTCTTGTTTTATCATATTTTCCATTTTTAGACAAATTATGTGTGCGACCCTGATGATTATGAGTCCTTTGAACATGAGACTGATTTTTTTTATCAAGTTTTTGCTTGGTCCAACAGGTTTCAATAACATGTCCATTCTTAGCTCAATAGGTGCATACATGTATGTCTTTTGCAAAAACATACTTACCTCTCTTGAATTCAGAAATCCAAGTCTCATCTCTCCCCAACTTTTTGGGCTGTTGGGAACTGCTTCCAAAATACCCTAATCCAAACCTCATCGGATTACCAAGTTGTGAGGTCAGGATGTTTAGAGTACTTGAGCATCGAGCAACCTGTTCATCTGTCTTAGGCAATCACTCAAATCTTGTTCCTTGATTTCAAGTTTCTTAAGCTGAGCTTCATTATATTCAGCAGCGATGGAAAGATCCAACTTTGTCCTATGAAATTAATTCAGGATCTGGTTCAGAAGTGGTCTGAGTATTCTTGCCTTTCTTTTATTGAGATATTTCAGCTTGAAGATCACAGATTTTAGTTTCATATTCTAAGTGTAAGAATTCAATATCAACACCTTGATTGTCTGAAGCAACTTTAGGGTTGATATCTTTCTTTAATTGAGATATTTCAGCTTGTAAATCACAGATCTTACCCTCATATTCCAAACATAAGTTATTGACATTAATACTAGACTTACTTGTGCTAGCAAGAGAAGTTTTTAGATTCACATGCTCTTTGAACAATTCTTCCACATCATCAACCATATAATTATAAGCTAAAATCAAGTCAGAATGTTCTAGAGTGAATGATTTCTGTTGAAGTACTTCGAAATTTATACCTTTAACTTCTGCCTCCTTAAGCTTACTAAAACCTCTTTCATTATTTTGATAAAAATCTACTTCTGAAAAAACTGATTAATGTTTTAGCATCTCAAGTTCTATATTCTTCTGATCCAAACTTATTTCAAGCTCTGAAATTTTTTCTTTCAATTCTGTACAAATAAGTTCAAGCTCAGCAGAACGACACTCACTAAGGTCTAGATTTCGAGTTACTTCTCTTAGTTTCTTTTTGTTAGCCTTATAAGCAGCATTGCCTTTAACATTTTGTTCAATAGTAGCATTCACAAAATTTAGTAACTAATCTCTATCACAATATCTCATTTGCTCTTGCATATCAGAAATAGTTACTTGTTCTTCATCAGAAAAGTTGTTTCCAGCCATGAGACACATGTGTTCCTTCTTTCCTGAACTGGTCTTCTTCTGGTCTGCTTCTCCCAACAGTGGAGTCATACAAACTAAGGCTTCTTCCTCCTCACTTTCACCACCTGAGTCAGTCAGAATCTCCCCAGGCAGCAAGTATGGCTCTCTTTGTCATTGTATGGCTCTCTTTGTCATCTTTTTCTCCATTTGTCCTCCCTTGTCGGTTTTCCATGCCGGACAATCCTTGATCATATGTCCAGTTTCACCACATTTGAAGCAACCAGTGCTGGTACTGGTCTTCTTCATGTTGCCTTTGTTCTTCCAGGATTTTCCCTTATACTGAGATCTGAGGCTTCTTTCAAACCTTCTTGCCAAGAGATCTATTTCATCCAGATCTTCTTCATTTTCTTCTCCCTTCAAGGCTAGCCCTCGGCTTTTAGTTGTACCTTCCTCCTTTGTTTTTACTAACATCTCATGAGTCATTAATGACCCAATAAGTTATTCTACAGTCAAAGTAGTTAGATCTTTGGCTTCTTGGATTAGTTATCTTAGGCAGCCATTTACCTGTCAAGCTTCTCAAAACTTTCCGAACCAAATCTTCACTAGTGAAACTTTTGCCAAGAGATTCTAGTTCATTAGTGATTGACATAAAACGAGTATACATATCTTTTATATTTTCATCTCGATTCATATCAATAGCTTCATATTTAGACATAAGCAGATCAACCTTAGATCTCCTGACTTCACTAGTGCCTTCATAGGCTAACTCTAGAGTTTCTCATATTTCATTTGCAGTAGAACATGCTAAAATACGGCTTACCTCATTATCAGCAATACCTTGTTGAAGAAGTGACATAGCCTTTGTGTTCTTCTCTAGTGTCTTAAGATTTATGCTAGTGTATTCACTCTCCTTCTTCTATGTTCCATCAGCGTTGTTAGCCACCTTCTTTGGTCCATTTTTTATTACCATCCAACACTCATCGTCAGTGTCAATGACAAAGTTTTGCATGCAATTCTTCTACTAGGGATAGTTTGTTCCATTAAATTTGGGCAGCCTTGATCCAGAATTTCATTCATCATCTCTTGAGTATTCATATTTTCTTCCTTCTCCAAGTGTTACCCTTTCGAGAAGTTAGGCTCTTATACCAATTGAAAGTGCAAGTAACACTCAAGAGGGGGGTGAATTGAGTGTTATAAGGTTGTTGTAAATTTTTTCGACTAATTATAAGAACAGTTTAGAACCAGTTCTCAAGCATCGGACACAACAATGCAATAAAAATAAACAACACCAAGATTTAACGAGGTTCGACTTCTAATAAGTTTACGTCCTCCACTCACTCACTCTTTTATTAACCAACTCATAATAACAAAAGAATTACACTCAATCAATTATGCACCTATGCACATTATATGATTCCTCAACTTCCACCTATGGAAGTTCGACTCAACCTTCAACTATGAAGGTTCCAACGAAGATGATCCCAGATCAACTTCCGCAGCAAACTGAACTCATAGAATGCTCAAATTACAACACTTTGTCTCTCAATAACAATTAGCCTAATTGCTTACAAAAGAGAATATTAAGACCTTAATGTGGTTATGAGGTTTATGCGAGATTGAGACTTAGAGAGAGCTTTTGTAATTCGTAATCTTCAGTTTTTGTTCGTGCAAAAGTTGTTGTGGTTGTATGCTAGCAAAAATCCTTAAATAAGACTTTGGCTAGTATGTCATATAATATTGTAAGAGAATATTTTCCTTGGAATTATAGAAATAATTCTGGGAAAATATTCTTACTGATTTTATTAGAAATCAAATAAAATCAGCACAATATCATATAACATACTTGTCATACTTAAGAATATTTGCCTTGCATACCAATCCCAGCATCCGTATTATTTTTGAAAACAATTTTGCGTGGAAAGGTATTTTCATAAAATACGGATGTGTGAAGTAAGCTCTAGGGGACTGGTTCAGCACTGTTCCCAGATTGTTCCAGTCAGCCAAGTTTACTTATAATTATGTATGCCAAGTAACTTAAGTTCCTTGTCATTCATAATTAGTGCATCGCTGTAATCTCAATCTTTATAGTGCATATGTAAACCTTCATACCACTTACATTGCATCTAAGACCTAAAATTTAGACTCTATGAGCTTAGTCTTCATGCAAACTTCAAGATTTGGCTTGTTGAGCTTTATCTTGTCACCATTGAACTTGTTTCTTTAGTACATGTACATGCAAACAGAAACTTGCATACAATATAGTAGTTCAATGTGGTTTGTCATCATTCAAAACAAAAGCTAGGAACTCAACAAGAAGTATGTTCCAGATGAGTCAAATGTGTTACAACCTGAAACAATAGAGTTTGACCAAAGTTTCACCTATGAAGAGAGGCCAATTAAGATCCTAGACAATAAAGTCAGGGATACTCGTAGAAAAAGTGTCAAAATAGTAAAGGTGTTGTGGTCTAACCAAGAAAAACGAAGAAGCTACTTGGGAGGTTGAAGATATGATGAGAGAAAAGTATCCAGAATTATTTCAGGTTAGTAAGTAGAGTTACGGGGACGTAACTCGATTCTTAAGGGGGTAGAGTGCGATCCAATTTTGTGCGTTTTACCCTCAACTTTGCACGTTTTTATGAGTTTTTACGACTTTTAAGTAAAAGTTTTATGTTTGTTTACTAAAAGGTTGTCAAGCGAAAGTCAAGTAAATGTCCAAAGTACAACAACATAGTATATAATGAAAAAGCTTGAATTAAATGTAGTCTCTATTCATATACCAAACACTAATTTACACAAAGTTTCGGGACGAAGCTTCTTTTAAGGGGGGGTAGACTATAATACCCCATATTTTCACGTATTTTAAGGAATTATTTTTGTATTCTATACGTATGATTTTAATATTTTTATTGAAAAGTAGTATTCATAAGAATATTAAACAAAGGAATTTAAATAAATTTTAATTAAAAATAATTATTTTGTGTTTTTAAATAATATTTCATGTTTTATAAAATATTTTGAAAAGTTTCTAAAAATAGAATTTTTAAGAGTTTCCTAATTTATTTTAACTGGGCATAAAAGTAATTTCCACTATTTAGGATAATTATGGGCTTTCACCAAATCCTACTTTGGGGCCTATAAATACCCCTTAAAACCCAATTTTCAGATTTCATCTTGCAAATTAGTGATTTAGGATTCCAAAATTAGAGAGAGAAAGAGAGAAAAAAAGAGAGAGAGAAAGAAAGTCCGAACAAAAAAAAGAAAAAAAACAATTTTTTTGTGTTCGGTTTTGGGCGAATGAAAAAAAAAACTTGTTGCCTTTTCCGCCGAAGCCCCGCCGTCCCTGCCGCTTGTCACCGGCCACCGCGAGCCACCCACGCTCCTCCCCTTGTCCAGTATTTTTGAATCTATATATAAAAAAAATTCTTCTTCTTTCTTTTTGATTTAATTTTCCAAATTCATGTTTATATTTATGATTAATCATGTTTTTATAAGTTTCAATCATGTTTTATGAAGTTATGATTTGTTTTAAAGCATGAATTAATTTGTTGTTCATGAAATTTTAGATTAGGGTTTATAGAGTAATGAAATTCTTGATTTTTATGAGTTTTAATTATTTGAACTTCAATATTATGATCATGAATTGTTGTTGGGTGAATTTATGATAATTTTATGAAGTTTAGTTTGATTTTTAAACGCTTTAAACATAAAATAAATTGCTGTCCAAATTTTGAAATCATGAAATTCAATAAAATAAATATTATGAACATGTTTTGGCTTATGAAAAATTATTCTAAAGCATAGATTGGTTTCATAATGATGTTAGTAGAGTGTAAAAGAGTTTTATGATGAATTAATAATGTTTTTATGAGTTTTCTATGAGTTTAAAGCTAATTAATAAATCTGAAAATTTTATCAAAGCAAGTTAAAATAAGTTTTAAGTGTTCATATTATGCTAGTATGATCACATGTTAATTCTATAATGCTACCTATGATTTTTAGTATGGGTTTTATGAAGTTTAAAAATGATTTTAAGCATGATTAACATGTTGTCCAGATTTTGTAAAGTGAATAATTAGGGTTTTAAAGTATGTAATTAGCATGAATTAATCATATAAGTTAAGTATTACATCATCTTAGATGCGCAGGGGATGACGAACTGAGCCCAATAGGGCTCAGCGTCGATAGAGACAAGTCTCGTAGAGACGCCGAGGGAGTGTATGATTGATTTCTATTGTTTTTGAGGTTTTTCAAGGAGTTTTGACTATTTTAAATTGTTGTCCACTTTTATAAAGTGACATAAAATGTATGTTGAGGTTTTATAAAGCATAAGCAAGTTTCTGAAAATCGAGTATTTTACAATAGAAAAATTAAAGTGAAGTATGGAATTGAATAGAAACCATATAGGGGATGTTTTGGACAAGTTTCCAATATAGAAAGTTAGTTTAGAGTTGTTGTAGAATTTAGTCAACAAGGTTTTAATTTAGTTTCGGTTTTCTCTATGTATGAGACTTCGGATTAGTCAACTTTTAGAAGTTGTGGCGGATCACCACTATTTCACAAGGTACTTAAGTACTAAAGACAAACCTAAGATTTTTATGTGCATGGCTTTGTCTTGGACTTGGCCCTACAATGACCCACTTGTTGGCTAGTAGTTGTCTAGAATAAGAAAAGCTGCAGGTACAAGTGGGCATAAGTCATTTCATGTTGGGCTGGAGTGAGAGCGCTTGTTGTGTAGTTTTGTAGTTTTAATTTTATTGCTTATGAAGTACTAACTTTTATTTGGATGTTGTTTTATTTTTAAAGTTCCTAGTTTTGGTTTTTTTTTTTTTAAGGGCCATTAAAATGGTTCCGAAGTGTAATTAAGTTGTAAGTTGATTTTATTTTGGATGTTGGTTTGAATTTGGTTTTGAGATTTGTTTAGAAGTTTAAGATTTTAAATTGGTTTTGGTTTTAAGACTTCCGCTGTAGTACTTTGATAAATGTCTTAGCCGTTACCACGGTGGCGGTAATACTTTGGTTTTTCCTAATTATTTAGGAGTTTTAATAATTATAATTCTTTGATATTTATATTATGTTTTCCTGAAAATTATAGAGTAGATAGATAGGAAATTCCTGGGTGTTACAACTAGAGTCAAAAGCCAAAACATGGATCATACAAGCACCGGGAACTAGGCACACATGAAAAGAAATAAGCATAGAATAATGTATGCGGCTCAAATCCTCCCGTTAACAAAGTTCAAGCCTCTACTCTACACATGGCTATAATTTCATGATAAGAAACTGTTCCAAGCTAAATCAAGTTCAAGTCCAAGTTGGCAATTCCCGAAGCATAACTCATCACATGCCCAAATCAAACGAAAACATTTTTAAATAAAATGGGGGGCACAGGGAAGTCACCATCCACAAAGTTTCATCATACACATCATTCAACCAATCAATCAATCCAATACTAACTACTAAAAGCAAAAACAAAATTCTTATGAAAGCAATACATTTTTTAGGTCATATGTAAACTCCAACTTCTAACAAGCAGTACAAACCATATGACTAACCTAAGAAAGAAATAAAACTACACTAGAAAGAAATAAAATCTAAGCTAAGAAAGCAATAAAATTACCTCCCGCAAGGCAGACTCAGCAATGTCTTCATGTTGAAGGAAGTAAGGGACTCCTCTCAGTCTGAATCCTAAAGGAAGGTATCAGTATCCTCACTGGTACCATCATCATCATCTCCACCACCACCTCCTGCTCCACTGGCCCCCTCTCCAAGGTTAAATGTGTACCATGAAGGGTGGGGGCCAACAGAAGGCACTACGACGGTGCAGACATAGTGGTCATAAATCGGGTACATGGCAAGACGGTGGTCCTGCTCAAAGGTATTGAACCACTGGATGAACTGCTGTTGCTACTACTGTAGCTGCAAGTTGTTGAACTGGTTCTGTAGCTGGTTCATCTAAGTCTGCCATGGGGCATCGTCCATAGGGGGTTGCTGCTGCTGGGGCTCGGATTGAGAAGATTGACTCGGTCCGCGTCGTGCTTGAGTACCTACAGAAGAAGCTGCAACATAGCCATCCAAAGGCATAGTATGGGATTGCTTATCAGGCATGTAACACCCTGGAATTTCCTAACATCTTACTTCTTATTTTTCCGGAAAACATACTAAATTATTAAGGATTATATTTATTAAAAGCTTCTAAATATGGAAAAACCAAAGTATTACCGCCACCGTGATAACTGCTAAGGCATTTATCAGAAGTTTTAAAACCAAAACAATTTAAAACTAAACTTCAAAACAATCTCAAAATAAAAATCAACTTTAAACTTATTACACTTCGGAACCATATTAATGGCCCTTAAAAACCAAACCGAAACTAGGAGTCTTTAGAAATCAAATAACATCCAAAATAAATGTTAGTCTGCATAAGCAACAAAATAAAAGCAAAGCTACAAAAACACAGCAAGCGCTCTCACTCCAACCCATCATGAAATGACTTATGCCCACTTGTACTTGCAGCTTTTCTTTTACTAGACAACTACTCACCACAAGTGGGTCATTGTAGGGCCAAGTCCAAGACAAAGCCATGCACACAAAACAAACTGTCAGCAAAGCTGAGTACATAACTACTAAAGACTATGCAACAACGTAACCAAAAGAAATAAAACATGCACTCAACTTACCTTTGACGACCTTTCTACCTGTACATGGACTCAATTAATTTAATTATAGTATTTAAAATTATGGATCCTGCATCGAACGATTTTCCTCCTTAAAAATCATCGCCCTATTGGGCACCAACTTGGGAGCAACTCCAAGAAGGTATTACTATGTCACATAAAGTGACGGATATCCAGCGCATTAAAAATAGAAAAGATTACAACGTCTTGTACTCCAATTAGAAGTCATAGATCACTGTTCCATACAACTCCCCCCATTGTTCCTACTCAAGGTATATACGTTCCAAGAGTTTTGATGCAAGTCCTCTTACACTTTACGTGATTTAACAAGTTTAGCAATGTTATGACTCTCATACAACATCACATAAAGACATGCATCAAATCAAGTAAACCAATTTAATTATCTTCAATTTAAGGTGATTCAAATTAATCTTATGTGTGTCCTTTAATTAAACTGAACTTCCTGTACCACACATTAACTGTGAGTGGCTAATTACATACTTTCTTCTTGACCACACATTAACCTGTGAGTGGCAACATATATGAAATACTTGCTCATAACTTCTTTTAATCACGTGAATAACAATTCACGACTACCTTTCTTGTTGATTAAGGAACTAACCAACTTAAAAATATCTTCCTTCCTTGATCAATAAACTATTGGCCAAATTAAACTAATCACAACATTCCAATTCAAGCTTATAAAAATTTAACTTTCTATTTAACATGGAATGCCATCATACTTTAAGAACATGCTACTAATAAACTTGTCATGTACATAAATTCATGATTCAAAACAAGCATACAAGATTTCAATCAAGAACTGTTGAAGCATGCATTCTAACTCTTGTGTTTGTCTTTAGTACTTACGTACCTTGTAAAGTAACGGTGCTCTGCCACAACTTATAGAAGTGGACTAGTTCAAAGTCTCCTACATAGGAAAAAACCGAAACTAAATTAAAACATTGTTGACTAAATTCTACAATAACAATAAACTAACTTCTATATTGGAAACTTGTCCAAAACATTCCTCATATGGTTTCTATTCAATTCCACACTTCACTTTTCTTTTCTATTGTATGACTACTTAGTTTTCGGGACTTATTTGTGTTTTATAAAACCTTAGTATAATTTTTATGCCACTTTAGAAAAGTGGACAGCAATATAAAATTACTAAAACTCCTTGAAAAGCTTCGAAAACAACATCAATCAATCATACAATGTATTACTTAATTTATATGATCAATTTATGCTAATTACATACTTTAAAACCCTAATTAATCACTTTATAAATTCTGGACAGCATGTTAAACATGCTTAAAGTCACTTTTAAACTTCATAAAACATACTAAAAACTATATGTAACATCATAGAATTCATATGTGATCATACTAGCATAATATGAACACTTAAAACTTACTATGCTTTAACTTGTTTTTATAAAAATTTCAAATTTATTGATTAACTTTAAAGTCATGAAAAACTTATAAAAACATCAAAATTTAATGGTAAAACTCTTCTACAATCAACTAACATGATTGTGAAACCAATCTATACTTTAGAACAATTTTTCATAAGCCAAAACATGATCAAAATGTTTATTCAATTGAATTTCATGATTATACATTTTTTGACAGCAATTTATTTTATTTTTAAAGCCTTTAAAAATCAATATAAACTTCATAAAATCATCTTAAATTCACACAACAATAAGTCATGATCAGAATATTGAAGTATGAATCATAAAAACTCATAAAAACCATAACTTGCATAATTTATAAACCCTAGTCTAAAATTTCATGAACAACAATTTTAATTCATGCTTTAAAACAATTCATACTTTGTTAATACATGATTAAAAACTCATAAAAACATGATTAAACAGAAGTAAGAACATGAATTTGCAAGATTGAATCAAAAAGAAAGAAGGAGACAAATTTTTTTAATAAGAATTTCGGAAAAATACCAAAGAGGGGAGGGAACCGGCGGTGGCGAGCGGCGGTATGGTCCAGCTGGGTACGGATCCCAAGACACCAAAACATTTTTTCCCGATTTTCGAACTGCAGTTTTTTTTTTCGGAAATCACAAACCCCTTTTTTTTCTTCTCTCTAGATTTTTGAAATCCTAATGACTAGTATGAGCATGAAAATCTGAAATTTTGGGTTATAAGGGGTATTTATAGGCCCCAAAGTAGGATTTGGAAAAGCCTATGCTAATCCTAACAAGTGAAAATTACCTTTAGGCCCTTGCCTCAAAATAAATTAGGAAACCTTTGAAAATTCTATTTTTAGAAGCCTTTTAAAATATTTTTAAACATAAAAATTTTATTTATGAACAAAAATAGTTACTTTCAATCAAAACTTATTATTTATTTTATTTATTTTATTATTATTAATTTCTTTTTATTTAGTATGCCTATTGAACATTTTTTTTTTCAATAAAAATATAAAAATAATTCGTAATTAACGATCGACATTAAACATTCTAAAACTAACACCTCTAACAGGTGCTTTGGGGTTAGGCCGATCTATCTCAAAACTCGACATAAATTCATATATAATGTCAGGATAAGTAGGGGCATCCATGGTAAAGAAACGATGCATGCCCATAGACTTAAACAATTCTTTCGTTTCCTCATACACACCTAAAGGACGTAACAAATGATGATCTAGGAACCTAGTTGGAGTAACATGTCTCAATTTTATTTTTTCAAATCTTACCTTTTTTTCTTGAGAGCCAAAGGAGACTAACCCGTAAGTAGGATCCCGTCCAAAGCCTTGTGGTGCTAGGTCCCCCTCTTTGCCTCTTGGGTGCCATGATTGAGTGATGAAGGTATGCAGGAAGGAATTGAAGTTAGGGTTTTGGGTATGTGAGACTGTGAGTTAAGAGATTTTTGTAGAGATTTGTGGTGTGGATGTTGAAGAGAGTGAAAAATTATGAGTTTTGGTGAAGTTTTGAGTGAATTTGAGCGAGTAAAGAGGGAGATATAGAGGAAGGAAGTTTAGAGTGAGAAAGGGCGTATAGAGGTTTTAGAGTTTGAGAGTGAGAGTAGAGATAGGATTATGTGAGGTGAGAGAAGAAGAAGGAAAGAAGAAGAAAGAAGAGGAAGAGAAAGTGTGGTGGGTGGAGCGAGCGGCCCACCCGGGTCGGAGGGTTTTTAGCTCGGGCGGCGCCCTTATGTCCAGGTGGGGAATATTGGGTAATTTGAAAAAGAATTTTGGGAAGTTTGAAAAAAAAACTAAGTACGGGAAAATGGGATCGCGCGCCCGAGTGGAAGGCATCCCGCCCTGGTCATTGCTTCTCGCCCGAGTCATCTGGGCAAACTGCTCTTTTTTCCGAATCTCCAAAAAAAAATTCTAAGTGTGCCAAAACGGGTTGTGCGCCCGAGACGAGGGCATCCCGCCTAGGTGGTGTCTTTTCTCCCGGGTGGTCCGGGCACACCGCCTCTTCGTCTTTTACTCTTTTAAACTCAACTCCACCACTACAAAATCACTAAAAACACTTGGAAAACAATTTTAGTCCCTCACTCTCCTCATTAAATCTAAGAACAAAGCTAAAGTCCCTACAAAGCTATGAAAATAAAATTAAAAAGCTACTAAAAGACTAAACTACCTACGGGTTTCCTCCTGTAAAGCGCTTCTTTAAGGTCATTAGCTTAACCATATTACCTCATAACTCATGGAGGATCGAAGAGTGAATGTGAACCCCATTTAGTTAGATAATCAAAGCAATTAGGGGCTATTGGGTGCTCAAATGCCTCACGTTCCTTGTTAAAAACCTCATCATTTGTCGTATTCACATTACAAGCATGAGAAGATTGTTTTCGAGGTGTCCGGCTTTTCTTGAGGCAGGATTTTTTTTCTTTTGATCCTTAAATAGCTTGTTATTAACACTATCTTCATCACCTGCAATAGAATCCAAACACAAAGGAGTCTCCAGAAGATCCTTATTAGGGGATCGAGGCAAGTCATTAAGAACAATCTCATTAAGAGTATAAATTGCATGACACGATTATTCTATCATAAAACTTTTCAATGCACTATAAAGGTTGAAGGTAACCTTGTCATCACTTACAGAGAGAGTCAAATTTTCATTCTTTACATCAATAACAGCTCCTGCAGTGTTTAACAATGACCTACCAAGAATAATAGGGATGTGTGCATCCTCCTCCATATCTAACACTACAAAATCAATGGGAATGAAAAACTTCCCAACTCTTACCGGGACATCCTCCAAAATACCTTTTGGGTATTTTGCAGTTCTATCCACCATCTGCAAGGTAATGTTAGTAAACTTTAAAGCACCCATATCCAATTTCTTACAAATAGACAACGGCATAACACTAACACTGGCCCCTAAATCACATAAGGCTTTATCAATAAAAAGTGGACCAATGTTACAGGGTATCGAAAAACTCCCAGGATCCTTGAGTTTAGGTGGAGACTTATTCTGCAAAATAGCACTACATTCTTCAGTTAAAGCAACAGTCTCCACTGAACTCAATATACGTTTCCTACTCAATAAAAGGCACAGTAACCTGCAAATTTTTAACAATATCGAGAGACTTAGGGAAATGATTATCATTCTTACTTCTATTTACCCTGTGTGGGAAGGGTAGTGGCACCTTGGGAGGTGTCAATCTATCAACTAGATTGTTAGCTACCGGAGCTCTCTTCACCATGACATATTTCTCCTTAGAGGGTGTAGGCTCTACAATCTCCTTAATCACCACATTGTTGGTGTTGCCAGTCTGCACTCCTATCTCTGAATCAGCGTCATCAGAGGGCATCTTAGGACCTTTATAGTGGGTCTCTCTTCTGGTAGTGATGGAATTGTAATTTTCTCTCTAAGCCAATGGATTTGGTTAAGGAGGTAGTTGACCCTGCTGCCGCTAAGCTGTAGACTGTGTAATATGAGTTAGCTGGGTTTCTAGTTGCTTATTGTGAGCCTGCATTGCCTCCATATTCTTCTGCATCTGCAGCATCATATTCTTCAACTCTGAAATTTCACTGCTAGATTGAGCTGGTGGTGCTGGCAATGGTGGTCTACTTAAACCTAGTGGTTGTGGTGGTGCAAATCGTTGCACCTGATGATGAACCTGTTGAGGTGGTATAAATTGTTGTGGATTATGCGCTTTATTGTTGTTCTTGTAGGAAAAGTATGGATGATCCTTCCACCCTAAATTGTATGTGTTAGAGAACGGATTGTTCTTGTAGGGTTGGAAGGCACACACTTGCTCTACCGAACAACGACATGATTGGAAACTGTACACTGAATGAACCACAGGAATCGCAGAAAGGCTCAGTACATCCCGAAAATGCAACCATAGCAGCTACAAGTGATGGTGGAGGAGCTTTAGTACTAATCTTGTCGAGCTTCTAGCCTATGGCATTGATCTATGAAGCTAAACTTTCGTATTTATCGTCAACTACATGCTTTCCTCAGCTCCTTTCTTCGAATGTCCTATGGGATTGCCAAACTGTCAATTATGAATAGTGATCTCTTCAATCAACTCATATGCAGCATTAACTTCTTGGTTCATGAATCGACCACCAGCAGCTGAATCAAGAAATGTACGATTCTCATTCCCTAAACCGTAATAGAATGACTGGACCAAGAACCACTTCTCAAGACCGTGATGTGGGAACAATCTCAATAGATCCTTGAACCTTTCCCATGCTTCATACAATGTCTCATTTGGCTCCTGGTTGAAATTCATGATCTTACTCCGAACGGTTGCAGCTCGCTCTGGAGGGTAATAATTCCTTTGAAATGCAAGACCCAACTCTTCCCAACTGTTGATGTTGTCCATATTAAGACTATTCAACCAAGTACGAGCCTTGTCTTTCAATGAAAACGGGAACATCATTCTTCTAATGTAGTTTTGAGAGACCCCAACTTGCTTGATCGTACCACAATACCGGAGGAAATAATTCAAATGCAACATCAGATCCTCCATCAATTTCCTGCAAACTGATTCCTTTCCACCATATTCACCAGAGATGGCTTTAGTTCAAAATTTAGAGCCTCAATATCAGGGAACTGATAACCACCTCCAACTGTTGCAGAACTGGGTTAGGAATAATCCTTTAATGATCATGCTTGCGGTGGCGGCGGTTATGCATCATTATGTGGTATGTTGTTTTCATTAAAATGTGATTCTGCCATTTCTTCCCTATTAAAATTCTTAGAAATGCTCAAATCAGAAAAGAGTTGTGCCAAATCCGATAGTATCCTTTCAGAAAGAATAACTCTCCACAATCTCCACTTCCTCCTACAACTCCGCTTATGCAATGACCGTTCTAGTTCAGGATCAATCCAAACCAGCATGCAAACCTAGTACTTGCACACAAACTGAAACTGCAGATATCCGTAAGAACTATCTCAAAGAACAGTGGGTTCCTTGAGACGAAATAAAAAACAAAATAAGGACAAAATAACCCGATTAGTAAAAATTAAACAATTGCCTCCCCCGCAACGGCGCCAAAATTTGAAAGGGACAGTCGTATACCTATCAAAAATAACCTACTACTCTAACTATGTAGACATGGAAGTAGGGATCGTATCCACAGGGAAGCAAGGTAGCTCTACTAATTCTAAAAAGTTATTTCGCCTTAAGGGGCTTTTAAATTTTAGGTTTTGACTAAAAAGTTAATGACTACTAGGAAAGAAACTAAACACAATAAATACTTCAATAACTAAGCCTAAGACGTCAGTTCACTACAGTTCAACCAATTAATTGTGTCACAATTAATTAACCGATTATTGACTTCCTGAATAAAGGCTCACTAACTCTCTCGAATCTAGTCTCCTTCAAAACTCCTCTAATGGCTTTCGCTCACTTAGACTCGTTTTGCCTATTATCCCTGTGATTTGATTGTGTTAATCTTACCTCTCGGCTTCGATTTCGACAAATCAGATTAACAATTAAACCTTACCAAAATTTAACTGAAAGCAATACTAATTGACAATAGGAATTCAAGAACATCAACAATCAAATTAAACAATCAAGAACAAAACATCAGAAACGATCCATAGATCCCCTAGCCCTAAAAAGGAAACTACTCACACACGACTAAAAACATATAATACAAATCAAAACTAAAGACGTGATTAAAACTAATAAACTAATTAAAATCTAAGAAACTAATCAAGAACACAAAATTAGGGCATAAAGACTAATAACAAAAACTAAAACTAAACTAAGAATTAATAACATAAACTACAACATAAACATAAACTAAAAACATAATTAAAAGAATAGTTAAAAAGGAATTGTATAGAACCTGAATTGAATTATATCGAATGAATGAATTATTGTTCAAAACCTAGAGAGAGAAAGCTAGGGTTAAAAACTAAGTTTTGTGGTAATGAATTTCGCACATAGGTTTAGGAGAAAAAAGGATTAAATACTAATCCCAAATTAGAAAAAATTGCATAAAACAAGCTTCCGGAGTAGACCGCCCGGGTCACCCGGGCGAACTGCCAGGGGGGCGTTTTTGCTCGTTTTGTCGCTCGGTTTCTTCTAATTTCTTCTTTAATGCTTCTTTAATACTCCTAATCCTTAGTAAGGCTTCCCAAATGACTTCAAACTCTTCACTAACTCTTCAAATGTTTTAAAAGGCTCTGAATAGAACGATAAATCATCGTTTCCTGCAAAATCTTATAAAGAACACAACAAGCACTCGAAATAGCAAAAGTTAGTAGAAATGGCTCAAAAGAGCCACATTGGAGCTAAAAATGAATCGGGATCAGAGGTAAAATATGCATCAAACATCAACTTATCAACGACAAAAAAGATAGTTTGAGATAATGTGGGTTTTTCTATGTTATGCTCTCAGTGTTTTCACTTTTCTAAGGTGCGCCCTAAACTGTTTTTTTATCTCAGTTGTACCCATAAGTTAATCATTTTTTATTAGTAATAACCTTTGCATGTACTTTTAATAACTAGCACTAGTGGAAAAATTGATATATGCTATACTATATATGCTGCGGTTCTTTGATAAAAATAAAGAACCACAGCATATGGTCCATATTATATTTGGAGGGAAAGTAATGCTGCGATCATTAGGGAACCGCACCATATAATTATTATGCTACGATCGTTTTGACTTTATGCTCCGTTATATGGCCGTAGCATAAAGTTTTATTTATTTAAAAAAAAAAAACGAAGTTAAAAGGCCTTATACTTTTATTCTTTTCTTTCTCTCCAACACTAACATAAAACACCCTTATCTCGCTTTCTCACTTCTTCTTCTTCGATTCGCCTCCTTCGCCTCTCATCATCCTCCTATTTTCGTCTTCTTTCTCTCACTTCACTCCAATAATGAATGAAACACTCAATCTCATATCTCACCTATTCACCAACACTCATAAAAATGATGATAACATTGGCTTAGGGTTTCGAATTTCACGGATCTGAATGTGTTTTAAAGGTGGCCTTGGGTTCGTATATATTCCTCAATTTTCGCTCTTGATTTTCATTTTTTTTTTCAATTTTCGCTCTTCATTTTAATTTTTTCTCTATTTTTGAAATATGGGTTTGATTTTCGCCTTAATTTATCTTGGTTTTGTGAATTTGATTTATATTTTTTGTTGTGATTGTGGGTTAGTATTTTACGGTTTGAGTGGGGGTCTAGTTTCATTTTCGTTCGTGTTTGGTGTTTGGGGGTCTAGTATTTTCACCATTTTATCTAATTGTTTCCAGGGTTCTAGGTTTGTCATTTCGTGGGTTATGGGTTATTGGGTTATGTGGGTGTTTATGAGTTGAAATCAATTTTTGCAATGTAGTTATGAGTTGATTTTGTGGATTTTTTTGGTGAATTTTTACAGCTCATGATTCAAATTAGGGTTTCAATTCTCTGTCTTGGCGATTTATGTTACAAAGTACTTGCTTGATTTTGCATTGTTTAATTGTTTGAGTTTTTAGGGTTTTCGATTGATTTGATAGATTATCATCATCATTTTGCAATTTTGCTTAATTTGATTTAAATCAGGTGTTATTATCTATTTTGATAACATTAATTATGGTAAATGTAGAAATGAAATGGAGGTTTTATGATTGCTAATTCTTGTTCTGTTTATAGTATAAAGGTTGTTAGATGTGAAACAAGGCCAAAATAAAGAGGGAAAGACTGTTTTTAACCAAGTATTTCATTATATGGACACCATGATGTTCTATAAATATGAATACACACAAACAATATGCAGAAATTGTATTCTGATTATCACATTCTGTTATTTGTTCTTATTCTCATTATATTCTTATTACTTGGATATAGCTAATTCTGATATTCGTTTTAACCAAGTATTTTTATGAGCATTTTTTTTTGTATGGCTTGTTGTTAAGAGTCGCTTTGTCACTAAGAAGAGTGACTGGATATAAAAGACCGATAAAAAAAACGGTAAAAACTATAAGAGAATCAGCCAATGTGGCATATATTCTGAGAAGGGGGAATGGAGTAAATAATATGAGATGGAGATTTCATCCATAAATGATTGTGCTGAGTTAAATGTGTGTGATGTTGTCCTTGTCGAGTATGGTGAGTAATTGTTGAATACAATATGCAATATTTCAAGTTTATCCTGCAACATATTTTGTTGTTGTCCCATTGAGTGTGATTTTAAACAAATTTCTAATGATTACTAGTGTAAAGTACACCTGAATATGGTGACTTGCAGTTTGTATGTGTCGAATGAGATCAATCTTTATTGTCTAGATTCGCTGTAAGCTTTGTTCTAACAAGAAGAACATGGTCACTTGTCAAAAGCAAGGTCAAGAAAGACTACCATACTCTACAGTTAACTTCTTGGAAGGTAATATACTCTTGATTGTTCAGATTGATTTTTCTTAATTTAGTTAATGTTTACGCCTTTTACAGTTAACTTCTTACTTTTGTACCCCACCATAATTCGGGGATTGTTGGTGTGACTTTAATGGTCTTTTATTTGGTTGGGGTTTCTATCTAATGTATTACTTTCTCGTAAAAGAATTCATATACTACGTATTATGAAATGCAATTATACATCTTGTTTTGATTTGTTTGCACTCTTTATATCACTTTATGAGCTTGGTCTTCCATTAGATGCATGATATCAAGCAGGTTTTGATATGAGACTAGCTTGTTTAGTGGTTTAAATTTGTGTAGAAAGAAGTTAAGCATTGTGAACAGGCCTTTTCCTATCCAGCTGAGGTGATTTTTCTTTCTTTCTTTCTTTTTTTTCTTTCAGGGCCAAAACCCTCTGAGTTGTATGGTAAATACACATGGAAGATTGATAGGTTTTCGCAGATCAACAAGAGAGAGTTGAGAAGCAATGCATTTGAAGTTGGTGGCTACAAATGGTTAGTTTCCTTTTGCAGCTTGGTTTCGGTCTTTGTTGCCATTTTTTCTCTCAAATATGGCCTTTATTTTACTTGTATTGCTTTATTTTTTTTTTTGTACATGTGTACTTTGTCAAGGTTGAGGTTTTACCATCATTGTACATTTGCTGGGCTATTATCTGTTCTTTCTACCTTTGTTGACTGCTATACAGTATGGTGTGTTGTTCCGTTTGGTATTTGATAGCTAATCTTTTCGTTTTTTATCTGTTCATCCCTGTATTGACAAGGATAATTTCCACATTTTTTGAGTTGCACACTGCTCTCTATTTCTCTTTACTTTTTACGAGAAGTGATTGAGGTCAATTAAAAGCAAGTAATATGCTCCTGTTTGTAACAGGATAGCTGTGAAGGTGATTTTGTGTATTTGCCATTATTCAAAGCTTTGCTATGTTGGTCTTGGCTTGAGGTGTTTGATAGTAGCCTTTTCTGTTAATTGATATTCCATGTATGTAATTCGTAATATGATCATTTGAAAAAAAATTTCATCTTGGAAACCAGTACATATGAGACATAAAATGGTACAAACCTTTCTTCTATTCTGTTCTGTTTTCTTCTTCTGTTTTTTTCCACTCAGCCACTCCCTGACTAGTCACTCACGCACACTCAGACTCAGTTGGTCCCTCCCTCACTCACTCAAACACTCGCACACTATCACAGTCAGCCACAATCTCACACACTCACTTACGGTCCCTCAACCTCAGTCCCTCGCTTACACACACACACACTCAGCTAGTCCCTTACTCAAACACTCACACACACACTTTGGCCGGGTCATGTTTTGGCCTATATCAAACTTTCACAGCTTGCACCAAATTTTGTTTTGTTTGACTCTAACTATTTGTATGTTAGTTAATATAGCTTCGGAAGTATATACTTTGCATTTTGTATTTTCCAACCATGGCTGAGATCCTCTTTTGATCATCAAAGAGTTATATGAAATGGTCTGATCTTTTACTCACACACACACATGACATGTAATATCAAATGGGTGTAACGTGTTGTCAAAAGAAACAAAAGCAATCAAATTTGTGAACGAAATTGTTCTCAGCTTAAAGATCTTTTGCAGAATTGTGAAAGTGTAACAGAAAATAGGTGTTCAGGATAAGAGGAATACTATGCACTCCATCCTATAGTTAAACCATTAATTTGGAATATAGTGTTCAATCTTATTGTGCTGTATGTTTTAACTTGCAATCATATTCTTGTCTTTCCTGTAGTTGCGAGGAGTGTCCACTTTTATGTAAGAAATGTTAGAAACTGCATCAATTTTGAAGGGAGCTACGGATAAGTCACTGATAATTATAGATGAGCTGGGCTGAGGAACTTCAACTTATGATGGATTTGGTCAATCCTTTTTGTTTATTTTATTTTATTTTTTATTTTTTGAGACAGTTTTCCTTTTGCATCATTTCTGAAACTCTCAGATGCCGATTTCTCCACTTATCTCACTTTATGCATGTTGGTCAGATGTATACTGTGTCCTTTAAGTTGGATGTTTATGGGTTGGGTCTAAGAGGACCCAAACCCGGGGTTTAATCGGGTGAGTGAANGGTCTTTGTTGCCATTTTTTCTCTCAAATATGGCCTTTATTTTACTTGTATTGCTTTATTTTTTTTTTTGTACATGTGTACTTTGTCAAGGTTGAGGTTTTACCATCATTGTACATTTGCTGGGCTATTATCTGTTCTTTCTACCTTTGTTGACTGCTATACAGTATGGTGTGTTGTTCCGTTTGGTATTTGATAGCTAATCTTTTCGTTTTTTATCTGTTCATCCCTGTATTGACAAGGATAATTTCCACATTTTTTGAGTTGCACACTGCTCTCTATTTCTCTTTACTTTTTACGAGAAGTGATTGAGGTCAATTAAAAGCAAGTAATATGCTCCTGTTTGTAACAGGATAGCTGTGAAGGTGATTTTGTGTATTTGCCATTATTCAAAGCTTTGCTATGTTGGTCTTGGCTTGAGGTGTTTGATAGTAGCCTTTTCTGTTAATTGATATTCCATGTATGTAATTCGTAATATGATCATTTGAAAAAAAATTTCATCTTGGAAACCAGTACATATGAGACATAAAATGGTACAAACCTTTCTTCTATTCTGTTCTGTTTTCTTCTTCTGTTTTTTTCCACTCAGCCACTCCCTGACTAGTCACTCACGCACACTCAGACTCAGTTGGTCCCTCCCTCACTCACTCAAACACTCGCACACTATCACAGTCAGCCACAATCTCACACACTCACTTACGGTCCCTCAACCTCAGTCCCTCGCTTACACACACACACACTCAGCTAGTCCCTTACTCAAACACTCACACACACACTTTGGCCGGGTCATGTTTTGGCCTATATCAAACTTTCACAGCTTGCACCAAATTTTGTTTTGTTTGACTCTAACTATTTGTATGTTAGTTAATATAGCTTCGGAAGTATATACTTTGCATTTTGTATTTTCCAACCATGGCTGAGATCCTCTTTTGATCATCAAAGAGTTATATGAAATGGTCTGATCTTTTACTCACACACACACATGACATGTAATATCAAATGGGTGTAACGTGTTGTCAAAAGAAACAAAAGCAATCAAATTTGTGAACGAAATTGTTCTCAGCTTAAAGATCTTTTGCAGAATTGTGAAAGTGTAACAGAAAATAGGTGTTCAGGATAAGAGGAATACTATGCACTCCATCCTATAGTTAAACCATTAATTTGGAATATAGTGTTCAATCTTATTGTGCTGTATGTTTTAACTTGCAATCATATTCTTGTCTTTCCTGTAGTTGCGAGGAGTGTCCACTTTTATGTAAGAAATGTTAGAAACTGCATCAATTTTGAAGGGAGCTACGGATAAGTCACTGATAATTATAGATGAGCTGGGCTGAGGAACTTCAACTTATGATGGATTTGGTCAATCCTTTTTGTTTATTTTATTTTATTTTTTATTTTTTGAGACAGTTTTCCTTTTGCATCATTTCTGAAACTCTCAGATGCCGATTTCTCCACTTATCTCACTTTATGCATGTTGGTCAGATGTATACTGTGTCCTTTAAGTTGGATGTTTATGGGTTGGGTCTAAGAGGACCCAAACCCGGGGTTTAATCGGGTGAGTGAAAGTGTGAGGCGATCAAGCACTTGCAATTTTTGTCTTCTATTCTATTCTGTTTTTCCGTTCTGTTCTGTCTTCTTTTTTCAACTTCTGTTCTCTTCTATCTTCTTTCTTATGTTTTGTTCTGTTTTTCCGATTCTGTTCTGTTCTGTCTTATGTTCTGTTCTGCTGTCTTTTGTTCTTTATAGCTGTCTTCTGATCTGTTCTATCTTCGTTTCTGCGCTATCTTCTGTTCTACTCTGTCTTCTGTTATGTTGCCTTTCTATTCAGTTGTCTTCTGTCTTCTGGCTTCTGGCTTCTGGCTTTTGTCTTCTATCTTCTGGCTTCTGGTTTTTGTCTTCTATCTTCTGTCTTTTGTGCTTGTTTTCTCCTCTGTTTTCGCAGGGGTAATGTTGTTTGCTTGTTGTTTCTGCTTTCGCTGCTGCAGGTGGGTTCCTTTACGCCGGGGCTGTTGTTAGCAGCTACTGCTGCTTGGTTGCTTCTTGTAGTCGTATTGTTGAAGTTAGACAGAAGTTAGCTAGTTTTATCACTTTATATTGTTTGTAATGAAACAATTAAAGGAGCTTGGGTCAAGATGATGTAAAATAATTCAATCGTAACTCAAATTATATTACGTAGGTGGAGTGACATATATATGTATGAATGTTTAATCTGTACGTTATACATTATATTGTTATTGATAATATTATTATATTTGTTTTTAACCATACAATTTATTATATATTTTAATTTATTAATAGTAATGATCATTTTTGATGATCTATTAATATAAATATTATACAATTTAATGATTAATATATTAATAATAAATATCATAATAATGATCTATTAGTATTAATAATATTCTTATTAATATATATATATATAATCTTTTTGATGCGGCCATATAATGTAACAAAAATGAAGCATAAAGTACAAAAAAAATTGTTGGGAAAATTACTTTATGATGCGATCATATATAACAACCGCAGCATAAAGTCTTAAATTTTGGTGGTAAAAAAACTTTATGCTGCGGTCATTGTAAAAAAGTGAAGCATAGAGTCTCAAATATATGGTGAGAATTGGACTTTATGCTGCGGTTGTTTAGATGACCGCAGCATAAAGTTATACTTTATGCTTTGCCAAATGACCGCAGTATAAAGTTTTTACCCTTTTGCTTCTGTAGCATATGCTGCGGTCAAAAAACGAAGCAAAAGGTGGTCAAATGACCGCAGCAAAAAGGTTTTTTTTCCACTAGTGTAGTGTTAAGCTGTCATTTATTAGGGTTTTAAATTCTAATTTTTTTCATTATTGTACCATGCAAATCCTAATAATTTGATATCATTTATCATTTTGCAAACTAACGAATTGTTGAAGGCTTATTAAAAAGGAAAAATTCACAAAAATAATCTCAATTATGACCCGTCTCCTAATAAAAGACCATACTTTGGAAAATCCAAAATTGGATCAAATTTTGTGCAGGATTGTCTTTTTTTTTACCTTACTAAATAATAACCTGCAACATTAGGTGAAACGCACTAAGGTGCCGATTTATGTTTGTAACGATTACTGTTGACTTTTGACATTTCATAAATCCCTTTTGTATATATTCATCCGCTTCTCTCTTTGTTTTATCTTTCTTCTTCCTTCTGTCATCTTTCTTTCTCCCTCTATCTCCTTCTTCCATCTCTTTTTTATTTCCACTGTCAACTATGACATCTTCTTCCCTTACTTAAACCCCCATGCCATATCTTTAAATAAACTGTATCCTCCATTAAAATTGAAAACAAAATCACAGTACATGAAACAACAACAATAATCAACAACAACAATTCAAAACTAAACAATTTACAACAACAACAACAATTAAAAACTAAACAATATACAACAACAATTAAAAACAAACATCAATAAACCTAACCTTACCCCAAAATTTTCGAATGTTTACCATCAAACTAATATAATTCTCCAAAAACAACAATTCAATTCAACTAAACAATAAAAAAAATTGGAACAAAATTAGTTGATTAACCTTGATTGTTCAGTGTCACCTTCGAACTTCAGATTGATGATGTAGTTGTTTAAAAGTCTAAAGCGTGTACAAGAAACCAACAAGAAAACAAGAGGAAAAGAAAGGAAGGGAGTCAAATGAATTGAATACATTAAACAAGGGAATAGTCAACAACAAAGAAGGTTAAAAAAACAAAAACCCAACAAAAAAAAAAAAGAAAAACATAAATTATACAATAAAGCTTACCCGTTAAACAAGTCACCCGTAAATAAATCCAAAAAAAACAAGCATGCACAAAGTTTGGTCCAATTTTAGATTTTCCAAAATATAATATTTTATTAAGAGACGAACTATAGTTAAAATTATTTTTATGAATTTTTCCTGAAAAAAAAAATGATTAATTTAGAAGCACACATCCGGAAAAAAAAAAAAAATTTAGAACACTTTAAAAAAGTCAAAACAAAAAGGTATATTAAAAAAAAAACCCAAAAAAAAAAAACAAATTAAAAATAGCACATGAGTCATGTAGCAATGCTGACCTGTAATATAGAGTGGGTGGGGTTAATTTGTCGGCTCTTTCCAGATCGAAATTGGCGCTTCTTTCTCTTTCTCTCTCAAAATTAATTCAACAATTTCCAAACACAAAAATAACCAACAAAAATTTTATTTTATTTTTTTTCCCTTGTAATTTCTCTCTTAAGTCAATTTAATTCTATCAATGTCTACTCGTCGACGTACCTTGCTGAAAGTCATCGTTCTTGGAGATAGTGGGTAATCGTAATTTTTTTCTTTTTGTTATTTTCGTTAATTAATTTCTGTTTTTTCTTAGCTTCAATTTTCCGTGTTGTAAATAATTTTTTCTAGGGTTTTTTTTTTTTTTTTTTAAGTTTAAATATTATGGTATTATAAAATTTGTTTTTTTGTTTGTTTGAATTGATTACAGGGTTGGGAAGACGTCGTTGATGAATCAGTATCCTCATTTATAATAATTTTGTACGGACTATATTATTTGATCCATGATTTTGTTTAATTAATTAATTTATTTTATTTTATTTAAAAATTTTGCTTTGAAAATGGTATTGAATTGTGTCATGTATTATTGGTCAACTTGTGGTTGAATTTGGAGGTTGTAAGTGGAATAAATTAGGTTTACTTTTTGGGTCAAATGATGTTCTTTTTAATTATTTATTTTTATTTATAAAGTAGTGTTTGTGAATTGTGAGTTTGTGACCATTTAACAGTTAATTAGATATGTACATAAGAAGTTTAGTCAGCAATATAAAGCAACTATTGGAGCAGATTTTGTGACCAAAGAGCTTCAAATTGATGACAGACTTGTCACATTACAAGTGGGTTTTCGTTTTTGTTTTCATTTTTCGGGTTTTTATAACTTGATAAAAGTTTCCTATCTTTTTAAGTCTTGATTACGTCGAAAGTTGTAATAATTTGAATGGTTTATTATTAGATTTGGGACACAGCTGGACAGGAAAGGTTCCAGAGCCTGGGTGTTGCGTTTTATCGGGGAGCAGATTGTTGTGTTCTTGTCTATGATGTTAATGTGATGAAGTCGTTTGATACCCTTGACAACTGGCATGATGAGTTCCTTAAACAGGTTAGGAATGCGTCTCTATAACAGTGTTGTATTCAACTCATTGATGTATGTTTTCAGCACAAATTTAGTGTGATATATGATTTTTGGCAGGTTTTTGGATTTCCATTGATGGGTTCTTTAATCACATGATATGTTTGCTATTTTACGTGTAGTGCTATAATATTTAGGCGTAGTTTGAGAATTTGATGCCTTTTTCCTTTTGACATCTTGCCTTGTATGTGACTGTCCGAATGAAGGGTCCTGTTTTTATGGATGGTTGATTTGAAGCTCACCTTTAGGTCAATCACCTGACTCATTTAACCACCTTCTTTTATAAGGGTGTTTAAGTGGTTCGGGATTAGCGAACTTCTCTATTTTTTTACCCTACTTTTTTTCGGGGTTTGACTTTGAACTAACTATTAGGCCTACTTTGGGGTTGGAGACTAGCTTCTTATGCTGTTGATGTACACAACAAAAATACCAACTTGATTTGTTGTAGGTTGTGGTCTCATAGTCTCTTCCTTGCGATCTGTAAGTGTCATTCTTGTTGAGATATAACAACATATGTTCCATTACCTTGGGTATTTTGTCCTTGGATCATGTGACTCGCAAGGCGTCAGCGATTTAGAATGGTTTCCTATAACCTTATAAAATCAATTTGTACAAAAGATGTATCCAGCCTAGTTTTTTGAACAAAAAAGTGGGAGAGACTAATTTTGAAAGAAATCAAAGAAAATGAATGCATCATTTGTATTTTACATTTTTTGAAATGGAAGTGTAATTATATGTGTTATGTTCCTTAGGACAAGATCAGCCCCGTCTTCTCTTAAGACTCAACTTATATACCACGTCATTTTTTCACTATTTTTTGATGTTTCGAGACTTATTAATATGAGCCCCTCAATTCAGTTAAGACTTTGAATTTTATGACTTTGGTAAGACCTAACAAGATTAAAGGGGTAAAAATGAAAATTCATGTCTTAAGATTGGTGGGGACACTTTGATGCTGTCACCCAAGTCTTAACAGCATTACCCTATTTGCTTTTGTGCAAGCGACCGAATTGACCTCACTCTATTCCCCCACTGCTCCACACATTGCTGTCACTTTAGATCAAGAAATTTGGGCCTTCTCCTATTCTTTCTACCTTCCTTAAAATCCCCTCACTTTATCAGTTTATCTATTTTCAGTCTTTTGGAAAAGGAGAGAAGAATAAGAATTACCAAAGCACTTTGCTTAGAGACTGTTTTCTATATGGCCTGTAGGGTAAGTGTTTTACATGGCACTAGGTAACTCTTGAGAGAAGTACAAGGGTGTAAGTTATTCTGATTAAAGTCGAAAGTCCTATCTAGAATTCTACATCGATATTCAAATTGGATTTGGAATTTAAGCTTGAATTGTTTTTATTGAATTTGGACTTGAAAAACCAATTTATTATTACCTGGATTATGTGTTGGTCCTAAACTTCTTGTACTCAAATCTGGTTTGTCACCTTTTAATATTAAGTAGGATGCAAGCCAAATTATTGAGGCTTGTAACTTCATTCCTGGGAAACTATGTTGTTGTTTTCCAAGGCGGCAATTTGAACATTCTAAATACTAATTAGATGGAAAAAGTATGCCATTTTTTGTTGTCCATAAAGCCTTCCTTGTGTTTCTTTTTTTGCTGGATAAATTCTTGGTGAGGCAGCTGACATTGGATGAGCAATCATTATTTATTTGTCATGTTCTTCATCAAAGTTCACACACTCGTAAAGCCAAAACATATAAGTTTTTCACCAACATGTATATGGTGAAAAACTAATATGCTTTGGTGTCAATGGAGTGTGTGAACTCTGATGAAAAACTATAACGAACATTGAAAGGATATGATCTATGACTCAAGAAGGCTTCATTCGAATTTAGAGCTGGTAACGGGTAACTCGAATGAGATGCCTCTTTGTAGTGCTTGATATTGATATCCTTTTTAGTAGTTAATAAATAGCAGTCAGTAGAAATTTGGAATGAGCTTTAAGTGTAATTTAGAAAAGAATTCAACTTTGTAATCCCCATGGTGATGCAAAATCATCACCAAGTTTGTGATTTCTTCTTGGTTTTTCATTACCATCTTTTATCAAAATGGTTTGGTATTGGGTGGGAGTGAACGTTTATGAAGAAAATAAGAAATATAGACAATTTGAAGTGAACTAGCATCATAGCATAATGAACATTGATTTTCTTCACAAATTTACTTATAAATCAATTCCCGTTACCGTCTTTTGTGTTCAAAATAGAACTTTAATATACAATTCGATTGATGTATCAACTTTCAATTTTAGAAGCAATAAGAAGCATAAAGTTTGAATGCGTAGGCTTTTTAAAAACAAGGAAAATTTGAATCTACTTTGTTTATTTACCATAAAAACTAGGACTAAGGTTAAAGGAGTAAATGAGCAGCCATCATAAATGCAACATTCTCAAGCTAAGTATAAGATGAGAAGTTGAGGCTCTGACTTCACAAAAAGCTGCAGCCATTTGTGTTACTGTCTTTACAGCAATAGGAAACAAAATTTTGATGTTTTAGCCTGTTAGGGTTATGTCACTGATCTATGAGTTACATGTATTTTAGTTCACTACAATGCTACATGCCTATCATCTATTGTCATTGCGTGCTTACCATCTCGTGTTACTCGGATCTAAAAGTTTTGATAAGAATCACCAACCTGGTTAAGAGGCAGATCCAGGATTTTGAGATGGTGGGTCACCATCAATGGTTGATCATCTGTGGAAGTACACAAAAATTTCGGGTCTAGACGAGTCTAATTCATAATTTATTTCAATCCAATCAAACTACCAACAGTTAATCAAAAGAAAAATGAAAAACAGAAATTAAGCTACTGCCTACTGAAAGTCTGAAATTAATCAAACTACTGAAATTAGCTACTGAGAAATATACTGAAATTATTAAAATAAACTACTGATATTAAACATAAAAAAAGAATACTCCAAGTCTCCAACAATTTAAGCACAAACTAATGAAACAATTAAACTACCAAGTACCAACAAACAATTACTTGAATTAACGAACAGCAATTAAGCTGCACAAAAAAATAATCGACCAACAAAATCAGAAATAATCAATTACATATTTCAAATTGAAATTCAAAAGTCGAAACCCTAAAAAACCTTAAGTACAAAAATCAACAAATCAAGCATAATAAACAAAGCTTGAAAAGTAATGGAACTCACCTAAACATGAGGACGGAGTCATGGAGATTAAGTGGGCAGGCCGCCAGAAAAGGGGGCTGCTATTCCTGCAATTTTGCTATTGAACTTTGAACAACTATCGCGAGTAGAGGGCCAAGAGGGCTGGCGACCAGGGAGGCGAGCAGCCCTAGGTAAGGTCGCTGGAGGTAAATCGCCGGAAAAAGTGATGTAGAGGATGAGAGAAGTAAAGTGGGATGTGAGAGGAAGTAGCGATGCTCGTTTGAGAGTTGCAGAAGTTGAGAGTGAGAGTTTTTTAAAATTAAACCTGGCGGGTCACGTGACCCACCAGGACAAACAGTAGATCCGCTCTTGCTCCTGGCTAGGTTGCATAAATACCACTTGGCTACATAATTACATATTTAGTTATTTACATGGCTCCAAAGTTAAATTGTAAGCTTGTGGTGACAACCATTGAACTATCCCTCGTTCTTATGTCTTAACCATTTCCAAAAACTTTTCTCTTATAGTTGATAGCATCTTTTTATTCTCTCTCTTAATGATGCATCTGTTAATTGAGCTATGTGTTTGTTTGTGAACCTTGAAATGCTACATATTAGAGCTTAAAACAATGTAAAAATATATTCTTATGAAGATAGTTCTCTCTTTTAGGCAAATCCACCAGATCCAAAGGGGTTCCCATTTATTTTGTTGGGAAACAAGATTGACATTGATGGTGGAAACAGTAGAGTGGTAAGCATTCTCTTAAGTTGTCATAGTGTATTTAAGGCTTATTGTGGTTTTATTATGCTTCTCACAGATATATTGCAGGTCTCTGAGAAAAAAGCAAGGGATTGGTGTGCTTCAAAGGGGAATATACCCTATTTCGAAACTTCTGCAAAAGAGGATATCAATGTTGATTCTGCTTTTCTTTGCATTGCTAAGGCTGCACTAGCCAATGAGCGTGAGCAGGACATGTAAGTTTTCTTGTAACTGGTTTAATGTTTGTCTTGACTTTGCTCATCTCTGCAATCATTGTTGTAGGGTTCATTTACTATAGCCCTATGTTTATTTATTTTTTTTATCATAAAAAGTGGCATTTTAAGGTTAGATTTTCGGTAATTAACCTAATTCAAGTTTGAACTATGATTAATCCATTATGATACTAACATTTTCTTTGCTGATTATGTTGCCGATTACTAAAATTGAATGACCATGATTCAATTTAAAATAGTCTAATTAGCAAAGATCTAACCTAAAATGAGGTTTTAGGGTACCGTTGAGACTTTAGGAAGGTTTTAGTTTTACAATGAGGTTTTGAAAATATTTGGCTTCCCTTGAAAATATGAAAAGTTAAGGGCTACCTACTGGAATTTCCCTATTGATAACGGGTATTTGAAACCTGAATAAGTGCTAAATATCAATATAAATTTAAATTCAATTTTTTTAGGTTTTCAACCATTTGTGTTTATATTTATGTTTGATGCTCTACATCAATGTTGATCTTTATCCACCTCCTTCCAAAGTTTGTTCTTTTATGATTGTAAGGTAGGTTTTCATTTGGAAAATAGATATTCACTGTGCAAAGCTAAGCGGTTGCTCAATTAGATCAATTGGCTTAATTTATTGCTTTTGAAACCAATGAACTTGCACAATTGTATCTATTGGCTTAATTACTTTTGTAATGATCATCCAAATTACACACGACTTCACCCAAACTTATTCCAGATATGTTTAATCAAGTCACTTTTCAATGATTTCATCCAAACTTATTCCAGAAATTTTCAGTCAAGTCATTTCCAAGGGGTTGGATTCCTTAGCTGCATCATACATAAGAATGAGTTGTTTCTAAAACATTTCCTTTTTCTACACAATTTCAATTATAGAGTCACAATTGGTGTTCATGTAACTTGAAACTGAAGCTTTGGTTCTCAGACTTTGTCCATATCTTTTCTCAACTTGTTTTGAGCATTGTTGAGGGGTTAATTGAGGTGAAGGAAGTGGTGGTTCAGACAAGAGTTGACTGAAATATTGTTGAGTACAAGGAACATTTAATATTTCTTCGTCATCGTCTTCTTCATCAAGACCGTGGCCACTTTCATTTTCTCTTATGCTATCCGCTCCACCTAGTGTTATGTTTTGGTCACTTGAGCGGTAAGAACTCCCACAAACGGCTTCCATCGTGTTGTAACATTCAAATTTTAGATGGAGTTTCATGGTTATAAGAGCAAGACATTGATTCAGAGAAATTAAAAGGATAATTGGTGGATTACAATGATAATTTTGTGGATTAGAAGTAGTTGAGTGGAGTTTTTGGGCTAAAGTATAGTGGTGGGAAATTTGAATGAAAATTTTGAGGATTGATTTTTTTGATAATTATGAGGGTAATATTGCACAGTATTTCGAACTTTTTTAAAGTGTGTTGAGAATTTCTCTTTCCTTTACCCTTTTTTGTTGATTGCAATCATAATTAGGATAATGTGGATCCATAATTATGGATTTATGGCTAGAGTAGGATAATTTTTTGTAGTGAAGAACGCAGAAAATTAGAAGAAATTTTGTGAGAAAATGGTAATAACATGATTAAGTTGCTTAAAATTGCTGAAAATCCTGGCCATAAAAAAATGCTGAAAATTCAATGTTTGCGAAATATTGTAAAATGGGTGTCAATTGAGTAAGCATGAAAATTATGAACTTTTTTTCCTTAATTTTTTAAATTAATTTTAGCTCGTTATAACAATTTTAATGGCTAAATAAATTCAACTAATGAAAACCGGCCATATGTTAGAAGTATATTGAAGGGATGATGTGTGTTAGAAAATTAGAATTGCATAGAATGAGTTGACATCATTTATTTGGCTATACTCGGCCAATATTTCGCCCAAAAAAAGAAGAAAAACACTAAAGACAGCTTTCACTTTCCTATTCGCCATTCCATGAACCCACTTAGTTGTTCTAGTTATCGGAAGATCAATCGTCCCATAAACCACTAATTTCTCATTGTTAAGGGGTCATGAATAAGAATGCCTAAAATGTGGGTTTTGAGTTAGAATAGATAAGAGATTGCTGCACGTAGGCTCCATTTGTTTTGACTTTTGATGGAAAACACTTTCCCTGGAAACTAAATTTTGAAGCAAAATAATTCTCAATGGTAAACACAATTGTAAAGGAAGTTTTCCTTTGTTTATTTTAGTGGAAGAAAACTTATGAAGAAAAAGAAAATTTAAAGGAAAAGGGGGAGAAAGATGTAAGAAAAGGAATAGAAGAGTAAGGAATGAGAAGGAAAATGAGTTTTCTTTTTTAAAGAGAACATTTCCATCCTTGAGAAAGTTGATTTCTACCCCTTACTAAAAACAAATGAAAATGGGAAATGATGGATATTCACTTTCCAATAAAGACTTTTCCTCTAAAACAAAAGGAGCCATAGGATAGGAAAGAGTAAAGTTGAAGAAAAAAAATGCCAATAATGTATCAAAGCCAATGTGTAACCAACTAAGAGGAACAGACAAAAAATGGAAAGTGAAAAATTGAACGGATGCAACTAATACCTTTTCAACGTTGTCATCAATTATTGCTACACTATGCTGACTTATTCTGGACCTAAACATGATTAAATTGTGATTTTGGAACCAACTTTTTTGTTTTTATATCTAGGATGTCTCATCGAAATCCAAAAAGGTCAAAATAATTAATGCAAGTGTAGTGTTCACTCTTTTTTCTTTTTTTTTTTAAAGGCGGTACATGACAAAGTAATGTATTATCTATGTCATATACCAAAATTCTCATTTATTTTATTGCAAGTAGCTTTATCATATCTAGGATGTCTCATCGAAATCCAAAAAGGTCAGAATAATTAATGCAAGTGTAGTGTTGAATCTTTTTTTTAATTATTTTTTTATTTTTATTTTTTAAGCGGTACATCAAAAAGTAATGTATTTTCTTGGTCATATACCAAAATTCTCATTTATTTTATTGCAAGCACCTTTATCATATTGGAATTTTAAAATCAAGGTATAAAAAATGAGATGAAGTTGTCTGTCCGAAAAAAGGACCAATGCATAATGCTTGTGAGCAAAGGTCTATGAAAGAAGGTTGAAAGTAAATTGGTTGGCCAGTCTCTAACTTTCAAGTGGTTGTTTTGAGTAAATCTAAATAAGGATGCCATTTTCTCTACCACTAGGTTTTAGCTTCCTTTGAAATTTGTATTTTGCTTCTAGAGAATCGAGTTGCATACTAGTTTTATGCCAATACACTTTGGATGGTGAAGGGGAAAGGGAAAGGGTTTAAGAAAAGGGATTAAAAAGATTATAAAGCTAATCCCTTAGATTTACGTTGTTAAACTATCACCTTTCTACCAACACCACTACTCATCCTTTAACAACCACTACTACCCATCTATCTTCAACCACCACTACCATCTTAATTTGCTGTCGTCGTCTTTCCCCTTCAATTGCTCCCCATTGCTTTATTTATTTATTATTTTTTTTATGAAGTGGCTTTGGCTTGTTTTTGGGGTGATTGAGGGTCGGGTTTGACTCGTCTTGGAGTTATTTTGGGTGGGATTGAGTGGTGTCGGGTAGAGGTGGAGACTGTTTTGAAAAAAGATGAAACCAAAGAAAGCAGTTGGTCCTGATGGTATAGTAGTGGAGGTGGAAGGTGTCTGGGTAAGGTGGGTATTGCTTGGCTAACGGATTTGTTTAACAAGGACTGGAAGACTTCGAGGATCCCATAAGATTGGCGAAAGAGCACTCTGGTTCCAGTTTATAAGAATAAAGGAGATGCCCAAGATTATTCTAACTATCGAGGGATCAAGAAGTTGTGGGAGAGGGTGATAGAACATAAGTTGAGGGCATGCACAAGCATCTCTGAAAACTAATTTGGTTTTATGCCTAATAGGTCCACTATAGAAGCAATTCATGTGTTAAGGTAAATGATGGAGTTTTATAGGGCGCGGAAGGACCTCTATATGGTTTTCATTGATCTAGAGAAGGCTTATGACAAGGTTCCAAGAGATGTACTTTGGTGGGCAATGATGAAGAAAGGTACACCACGAAGGTATCTTAACGTGGTTAAGGATATTTATCGGGAGGTGTCCACAAATGTTTGGACTTGTGGTGGGTTTACTAAAGACTTTCGTATAACAATTGGGTTGCACCAAGGGTTGGCGTTAAGCCCTTTTTTTTTGCAGTAGTTATGGATGAAGTAACAAGATCAATCCAGGATGAGATACCATGGTGCATGTTGTTTGTGAATGATATCGTATTGGTGGATGAAACTAAAGAAGGGGTTAATGCCAAATTAGAGCAATGGAGACAAAGGTTGGTGTCTAGAGGGTTTAAGTTAAGCTGGAGTAAGACTGAATATATGGAATGCCGCTTTTGGAGGGGGGTATGTGATGGAAGTGATGCAATAGCGAGGTTAGACGGAAAAGCCTTACATATGGGGGAATGATTTAAATATCTCAGGTTATTTATGCAAAAGAATGGTGATATTGACCAATATGTGACACATAGGTTTAAATCTAGATGGCTTAAATGGAGAGCAGTCACGTGAGTGTTATGTGATAAAAACATCTCGTTAAAGTTGAAGGGGAAATTCTACAAGACTGCTATAAGATCAGTGTTGCTCTACGGTACAGAATGTTGGGCTTACAAGGAGCACATTCAAAAAGTAGGAGTTACGAAGATGTGGATGTTGAGATGGATGTGCGGGAACATTCTAAGGGATAGAATCAGAAATGAAGTCATACGCCGAAAAGTTGGCGTCACAGACATAGCAAGCAAATTAAGGGAAAATTGCTTGCGTTGGTTTAGACATGTGAGACGGAGACCTGAGGGAGCCTCGGTGCGACAAGTGGAAGGGTGGGATTATGGAGATCTCAAACGAGGTAGGGGGAGACCGAAAATGACTTGGTGGGAAGGGGTTAGAAGGATATGGAACTTTTAGATTTACAAGAGAATGAGGTTCTCGATTGCAGGGGATGGAGGAAAATTTAAGTGGATGACCACATGGAATGATTAATTTTGGTTCATGTAGCCGACCCCAATTTTTGGGAATAAGGCTCTGATTGAGTGGTGTCGGGTGGGTGATAATGTCGGCTAAGTTGGTGGTAGCGTTGGCGATTCGGCTCAGGTTTCCAGGGTTTTTTCTTCAGGGATTGGGTGATGCATTTGATGATTTTTGGAAGGTTTTGGTAAGAAGGGGCAGAAAACAGCAGGGAAATGGGTAGAAACTAGGGTTTCGGGGGTGGAGGGAGGAGCGGCTGGGTAAATTTGGGAAGGGCTTTCCAGGAGAGTATGGATTTCGGGTAGGGGAAGGGGTGGTTCTGGAGGTATGCGGGGAGGGGGATGTGCTGAAGATGGTTGACTTGAGCGGATGAAGGGTGGTGGTGGTAGGCAGTGGCCAGTGGGGTAGTTTGCTTTTCGATGGTGGGTTTAGGGAAGGAGAGTGGTGGAGTGGTTTGAAAGCGAAGGGAAGGAGAGAGGGGGGTGGGGGNCACCACGAAGGTATCTTAACGTGGTTAAGGATATTTATCGGGAGGTGTCCACAAATGTTTGGACTTGTGGTGGGTTTACTAAAGACTTTCGTATAACAATTGGGTTGCACCAAGGGTTGGCGTTAAGCCCTTTTTTTTTGCAGTAGTTATGGATGAAGTAACAAGATCAATCCAGGATGAGATACCATGGTGCATGTTGTTTGTGAATGATATCGTATTGGTGGATGAAACTAAAGAAGGGGTTAATGCCAAATTAGAGCAATGGAGACAAAGGTTGGTGTCTAGAGGGTTTAAGTTAAGCTGGAGTAAGACTGAATATATGGAATGCCGCTTTTGGAGGGGGGTATGTGATGGAAGTGATGCAATAGCGAGGTTAGACGGAAAAGCCTTACATATGGGGGAATGATTTAAATATCTCAGGTTATTTATGCAAAAGAATGGTGATATTGACCAATATGTGACACATAGGTTTAAATCTAGATGGCTTAAATGGAGAGCAGTCACGTGAGTGTTATGTGATAAAAACATCTCGTTAAAGTTGAAGGGGAAATTCTACAAGACTGCTATAAGATCAGTGTTGCTCTACGGTACAGAATGTTGGGCTTACAAGGAGCACATTCAAAAAGTAGGAGTTACGAAGATGTGGATGTTGAGATGGATGTGCGGGAACATTCTAAGGGATAGAATCAGAAATGAAGTCATACGCCGAAAAGTTGGCGTCACAGACATAGCAAGCAAATTAAGGGAAAATTGCTTGCGTTGGTTTAGACATGTGAGACGGAGACCTGAGGGAGCCTCGGTGCGACAAGTGGAAGGGTGGGATTATGGAGATCTCAAACGAGGTAGGGGGAGACCGAAAATGACTTGGTGGGAAGGGGTTAGAAGGATATGGAACTTTTAGATTTACAAGAGAATGAGGTTCTCGATTGCAGGGGATGGAGGAAAATTTAAGTGGATGACCACATGGAATGATTAATTTTGGTTCATGTAGCCGACCCCAATTTTTGGGAATAAGGCTCTGATTGAGTGGTGTCGGGTGGGTGATAATGTCGGCTAAGTTGGTGGTAGCGTTGGCGATTCGGCTCAGGTTTCCAGGGTTTTTTCTTCAGGGATTGGGTGATGCATTTGATGATTTTTGGAAGGTTTTGGTAAGAAGGGGCAGAAAACAGCAGGGAAATGGGTAGAAACTAGGGTTTCGGGGGTGGAGGGAGGAGCGGCTGGGTAAATTTGGGAAGGGCTTTCCAGGAGAGTATGGATTTCGGGTAGGGGAAGGGGTGGTTCTGGAGGTATGCGGGGAGGGGGATGTGCTGAAGATGGTTGACTTGAGCGGATGAAGGGTGGTGGTGGTAGGCAGTGGCCAGTGGGGTAGTTTGCTTTTCGATGGTGGGTTTAGGGAAGGAGAGTGGTGGAGTGGTTTGAAAGCGAAGGGAAGGAGAGAGGGGGGTGGGGGGGAGGAATCAACTTAGAAGACTTTGAGGGAATGGGCGAAAAGCCTTAACAAACAACATCGTAGGGAATACAGGGTGTTGATTTCCTTTACTTTGAAAAATATCCAAACCAAATAGCCCCTAAGAGTCTAAATTAAAAGCCCAACTGTCGAGTCAAAAAATTTCTGCTTAACGTAATTTTCAGGTGAATCGAGTATAATTTCTTCATCAATTATGTGAATGGTGTGTAATTTCCTCATTAATTATGTTTGTTGCATTATTGCGTTCTCTAGGATAAATTTTTCTTGAGAATTTGCCAAGTTTTCTGCACAAGATGAGTCTACTTCTTTGTTCTTTGAATTTTGAAGTTGGGATTCAGTATTTCTCAGATGCAATCTAGGGCCTGTGGTTTAAGGTGTTAGCTTTGTAACTCTTTCATTTGTTACCGTAAATTATAAATTTGAAAATAAAGTTACTGTTGCATTCCTGATTGCTTCCTGATTGCTGACTATAATTGATGAAGTGGAAATCAAGATGTGGCTTGATTATCATTAGTTATCAACTTATTTTTCTTGAATTATATAAACGTGTCCTAAAGTACATATTGTGTTTTTACCAAACTACCCATTGTTCTAATCCTCATGCCATTCTTGTCAATAGATACTTCCAAGGGATTCCTGAAGCAGTTACTGAGACTGAACAGAGAGGTGGCTGCGCGTGCTGATCTGAATGAATGGTTCAATTGATGCATCGAGAAGCCCTGGTTGTTAAATTCATCATTCTTTATTGTAATTCACAACCTTTTCCTTTTCTCAGGGTTATGTACACTATGTTCCTGTAATACACATGTAAGATATGTTGTCATTTTGGTTAGGTTATGCCGTTATGTTACCCTGGGCTAATTGCAGTTTTTCGTACAAGTATCGTTAGCCAATTAGCCTTGGAGCCACTAATTTTGGCAATGGTATGCAGTTAAGGAGGAAAGTATTCATTATCCTGTATTTCCTGTTTTGGTACCATCCCCGTGCTTTTTTTGGGGTTTTAATGTCAAGTTGCAGAAAAGTTGTGGACATTCTATATATTGCTTATGAATTATAAGACAAAATTTTACTTTGTTAGCTTGCATGAAACTAGTAACAAAGAAAACAAAGGTCACAACAGAAGCGTCCGAGCCTTATTGGTGGCTGCTGGAGTACTACCAAAAGTTGCTGGCAATGTCATCTAGTGCTGAAAACCTAGCTAATATCATAGTGCTAAATTATACACTAGCCTAATTCAATGTGAATATGTTTTTCTTACAACAATCAATTGTTCCAATGGTCAGACATGTTGTGTACCTACTCTTTAATGCTCGAGTCTATTGACCCTTTGTTCACTGTAGTGTTTTACGGGCCTATGTCCAATAGAGGGATAATGATTGGGATTGACCTATTGTGCTTTGACAAAAACAGATCATGAGGTCAAATTTCCTAATGGTGGTGGATATGTTTCTTGATGCACCATTCTAGCAAGTCATGCTTCAAAAGTAGGTGCCATCATGATTGGACCAAATGTAGTGAGAGAAAACCAAACTACGGAGTAGGTTTTAACCAAATTGCAATACCGCATAACTTTATATATAGCATGCTAAAATGTAAGGTTAAGAGTAATTAAAGGATCTTGTAACTTGTGACTACAACAGACAATTAGATATCAATGTCATGTTTAGAATGCAACCACACCAAAAATTGTTGAACAATTGAAGCCTTTAACATTGTCCTTCCTAATTCAGTTTTTTTTTTTTTT
The DNA here is from genome assembly GCA_016808085.1 of Suaeda aralocaspica. Lineage (NCBI taxonomy): Eukaryota > Viridiplantae > Streptophyta > Magnoliopsida > Caryophyllales > Amaranthaceae > Suaeda > Suaeda aralocaspica. Next base: position 37,759 of record PYUH01000440.1, on the reverse strand, counting down.
TTTTCAAAAAAAATAGCTATAATTAAGGAGGTAATCTTAGCCTATAACAAAAATAAACTAGCATTATCCTAAATGCATGACTCAAAATGCATTGTCCAACTTTAACTTTGGTGAACATAATAAATTATGGTTATAGAAGAATTTAAGTACTACCTCTATCTCTCTTTAGATGAAATAAACTTTATGGCACGACTCCCTAGGCAATTTTTTGTGAGGGCAATAGAAAAATGTTAGACCATGTGATTAGGAAGAAGGTGAGAGAAAAAAACTGATTAAAGTACAATTACATATATAAAAGTGAGCCACATGGGGGAAAAGTTTTGGAGGGAGATTGTACTTTCCCTCCTAAATTTTTGCTGAAGTTTTAGAGGGAATTCAAATTACTTCTCATGCCATCTTTCTTTCCCAATTCAAAGTTTTGAATCACCAATATAAATACACAACCCTCTCCATACGACAGCCAAAAAGTTTCAGAAAATGAAAAGTAACAAATCGACAAAATATAGAGTCAACTCAGTAATATAACACTTGCAAAAAAAAAGAAAAATTGAATTCTTCTTCTTCTTCAACCCAGAACTGTCCTAGCATCTTTATCTCCATATTTTTTTTCTTCAACCAACCACCAGCAGCTTCAACTAGCTCCAAAAAAACTGCTGAAAACCAACTTATAACCTTCACAGTAACACAAACACACCTCAAGTAGTACCATACAATATGGAAGATGAATTTGATGATGATGGGTTCTATTCAATTGACATAATATTGCAAGAAGAGGAAGCTTTCAATGAAAGGGTAGAAATAGAAAACAAAGAACAAGAAACACATGAATTGCTAAGAAAGCACAAACTAAAGCTTACCATTGACCAAAGAAGGAAGATTGTGGATAACCTCCTTGCAATGGAAACAGGAGACAAATTTCCCCTCCGATGCTTAAGTAAGTATTTGTAGGAGAATTAGAGTTAAATAACAATAATTGAGAAAACTAATCTAGAAAGAGATTTTAGAGAAAAAAACTCTAGTATTATGTAAGAATTGTATGATTTTTGAATGTGCTTGAATGAATGAATGCCCCATGGGGTATTTATAGGCAAGATCACCAAGGGTACCCTAGGGTTTTGGGACAGTTGACCCTTGGTGATTGCCTTGTGCCTTTATGAGCCCTTGTTGGGCCTTTTTAACTTTTGGCCTTTGGCCCGTAGCATGGAGTAGCCTTTTCTCTTTAAATTGAACACATGGCACGATTTCAAGGGCGACACTTAGTCGTATATGCAGTCCATAGACTGATTATGGCTTGGCAATTTGCCTGATAAATTGGACACGTGGCCCATTATTATGCTTACACGTGGCATGATATGACGTGCCACATCAACTTCCATGCATACAATCAGTTCAATACCACGGTTTCCCAAAGACACTTAGTGAACTAGTGGAAAAGGTTGAAGTTGCTTATGAGGAATTTGACCCACTAGTTAACAAGTATACCTAGTTAACCCTACAATGTTGCATGACAGACATACTAAAGCAGAAAGGTGGCAACAACTACAAGATTGACCACAACAACAAGAGAGGATTGGATTATTTAGGAATTCTATCTACCAGACAACATGCAAGTTGAGCAAAAATATGTGGATGAAGCAGTGAAATATCTAAATGATATATTCATTAATGGTACACAGATGCAACAACACAATCAACAGGAAGCAGAAGCTGAAAGTGCAAGACAGACTGAAGAGGATAGACAGGAGGTATGCAGACTAAACAGCAACAAGGGAATGCAACCAAGCAAGACTGCCACACCTAAACCTAACCACTACAAGAGGAGCAGCAATGTGTAAAGGTTATGTGTATTTTGTTTTTGTTTAAGGCAGGCTTGTGTGGAGAATTAGAAACAACAATGTAGTTAAACTTTTGACTGTGTGCAAATCATTGAATTGTCAGCATATGAACCATGTGTGAAAGCACAATGTAGCCATTTTGTGGTGTAAGATAAAACAAATGATTGGGATGATTTAATGTAGCTATTCCATCAGATTGGTTATCTTATTATCAACAATTGTTAACCAAATTGTGTCCCCTCAACTATTTCCTTTTTTTTTTTTTTTTGCATAAACACAATGTATATCACCTCAACTGTTGTTTATGCACAAAAAAATTCATCACCAAAAAAAAAAAAAAGGAGCACAACCATTGGAAACATTGAGTTGAGTCCCTTCATCATTTGGACAAACAAAACTGAAGATATTGGGGACTCAAGGGGGAACTTAGGCAACCATACAGCAAAAGGAAGTGTGACCCCTCATCAATGTCATTGAGGTCGCACAGTAGAATTAGGAACATCACTCATTAATCAACTACCCAAGGTGGAAAGGGACTCAAGGGAGTAAGGGAATGCAGGTGGACTATGCGAAAACAACCAACCATAAATACAATGTAACAGAACCAAGAGTAAACCAACGACATCCACATACCACCAATACAATTAACTGTAAAGCAATCAATTCAACACATACCCAAAACAAAATCAAGCATAGAATGATATCAAAGTTTACCACAATGACATCAAAAAAAAAAACAATAACAAACATTAAGTACCAACAACACCAAAAATAGCAAACCAAAAAAAATTTGATAGAGTTAAACATCATAGTCAAAGTAGTAGGGGAATCACCCAAAAAAGAAAAGAACTGTGAATTAAAATAATCACCACCAAAGAATAACAGATAAAATGGAGTATTCTGAACACAAAAATTACACCTAAACCACCAAAAATCAAGTGTAGTATCAAATCATACCAAAAAAAAAAANAATATGTGGATGAAGCAGTGAAATATCTAAATGATATATTCATTAATGGTACACAGATGCAACAACACAATCAACAGGAAGCAGAAGCTGAAAGTGCAAGACAGACTGAAGAGGATAGACAGGAGGTATGCAGACTAAACAGCAACAAGGGAATGCAACCAAGCAAGACTGCCACACCTAAACCTAACCACTACAAGAGGAGCAGCAATGTGTAAAGGTTATGTGTATTTTGTTTTTGTTTAAGGCAGGCTTGTGTGGAGAATTAGAAACAACAATGTAGTTAAACTTTTGACTGTGTGCAAATCATTGAATTGTCAGCATATGAACCATGTGTGAAAGCACAATGTAGCCATTTTGTGGTGTAAGATAAAACAAATGATTGGGATGATTTAATGTAGCTATTCCATCAGATTGGTTATCTTATTATCAACAATTGTTAACCAAATTGTGTCCCCTCAACTATTTCCTTTTTTTTTTTTTTTTGCATAAACACAATGTATATCACCTCAACTGTTGTTTATGCACAAAAAAATTCATCACCAAAAAAAAAAAAAAGGAGCACAACCATTGGAAACATTGAGTTGAGTCCCTTCATCATTTGGACAAACAAAACTGAAGATATTGGGGACTCAAGGGGGAACTTAGGCAACCATACAGCAAAAGGAAGTGTGACCCCTCATCAATGTCATTGAGGTCGCACAGTAGAATTAGGAACATCACTCATTAATCAACTACCCAAGGTGGAAAGGGACTCAAGGGAGTAAGGGAATGCAGGTGGACTATGCGAAAACAACCAACCATAAATACAATGTAACAGAACCAAGAGTAAACCAACGACATCCACATACCACCAATACAATTAACTGTAAAGCAATCAATTCAACACATACCCAAAACAAAATCAAGCATAGAATGATATCAAAGTTTACCACAATGACATCAAAAAAAAAAACAATAACAAACATTAAGTACCAACAACACCAAAAATAGCAAACCAAAAAAAATTTGATAGAGTTAAACATCATAGTCAAAGTAGTAGGGGAATCACCCAAAAAAGAAAAGAACTGTGAATTAAAATAATCACCACCAAAGAATAACAGATAAAATGGAGTATTCTGAACACAAAAATTACACCTAAACCACCAAAAATCAAGTGTAGTATCAAATCATACCAAAAAAAAAAAACAATTCATCACTAAATTAGCGAGTGGATAATTAGAGGAGTAAGGTTTGGATTGTTACATAGGGCGATCAGACGAAGTTAAAGACACCTTTTTTTTGTCATCGTTAGCAACACCAATTAGGGGCTCATCTTTAGAATCAACAGAGTTAGGAGTCAAATCAGCGTTAATTTGTGTTGCAGAGATGGTTTTGGGTTTTTCTTCAACTTCATCATCTTCGATGGATGTCAACTTCACCCTCCTAGGTTTCTTCATGTTCCTAACAACCTGCACATGCCAAGGACCCCTCCTTTTCTCCCTTTTCACAACCCTTTCATCCCTATCGTCGTTTAGACAAGCTTCAACATTCAAGACAGCTTCACGAAAAGCATCTACTAGAGGAGGACTCAAATCTGTGAAAACCGAACCAAAATGGGGTGCTATTCTGGGGTGAAGCTCACCTTTTTCGAGATCCTCAAGCATATTAATCAGATATGTTGTCTCTCTCTCATCAACGGTTTCAAAAAGGGCTTTTTGCAAGGGACTCAGATCTGGCTTCTTGGAGGACGCCATTGAGCTCAATAGAAGGAATTAGGTGAGTTTAGGCGAGAGGGAAAGGGATCTAGGGTTTCTTCAAATGAGAGAGGGGAGAGGGAGAAAAGAACGCATAGTATGATATAGAGGGGTTAGGGTTTGTTGACTTGAATCTGATGATGTTGAGATGAATTAAAGAGGTTGATGATTAAATGTGAGTAGTTGGATAGTTGGGTTGGTGGAAAAATTTGGTGGGAGTAACTAACAGTTTAATTATGTGTGTTTGATTTTCATAAACGACAATTACTGTAGGATTAGCAAATGTTTGTACTACTTATTTGTTAATTAGGGGCAATTTTATAATTTCAAACAAAAAAAATTACTAAAAATGAAAATTTTACAGTTGTTGCAGCTAATGTAAAACTGCCCTTTTAAAAAACTGCTGCAACTAAAAAGAAACGGAGGTAGTATATACGAGATATGGTACACGTGTGCCCCTCACAAACTCATTAACCACAATCTCTCTATATTAACATTTTCTTTGTTACTTGTGTGCCCCTCACAAACTCATTAACCACAATCTCTCTAAATTAATACTTTCTTTGATCTGTGCACAAAGCAAACTTAGCAAATGACTTGGACGTAAGAGGGCATTATTTCCCATTTAACCAATAAGTCAATGGGAGTCTTTAAAACGTATTTGACTCTTTAACATGTTAACGTGGCACAAGTATATCCACTAAATCACTAATTTAACGTACGTTACTCACAATCTTTTCATCATTCGTTAGATATATATATATAGCTTAAACTTTTCAAAACTTTGTAACATGTTGAAGAAGAACGAAGATGACGAATTCCAGAGTAAATGTGTTGAAAGCAGTGTTCATTGCATTCGGAAGTGTGATGGTTGCAACTCTCATCTACACTCTCGCCATTGATGGTCTTCCCTTCCGTAAAGAACTCCTTACTCCGTAATTTTCCTCAATAATTTTGTTATACAAAGAAAAAATTGTTGATAATTATGTTAATGTGTATGTGTTGTTTTCTTCTACTGTTGTTTGTTTGTACCTATTTTCGTTTCAAAAATAGTTTTTTATCATTTTGTCACATATTTTATGGAAGAGATTCTATGGTACTACAAAGGTGGAGGATCTACATACAAGTGTTGTATGTAGATCCTACCTACAATTTGAGTTGACAATATTTCATTGGGTATATTAGAGGGGTCCATCTTTAATAAATTTTCCCCTTTTTCTATTATACTAGTATGGTGTTTAACTGTGATTGGGTGTTGTATGTGGGGATACGCATACAATTGTTATATGTTATCACCTCTCTGTTACAGGTATATGTTAAATGTGTTAAAATTATTTTGGTTAATTTACTCATGTATTCCATTTCTTAGAAATGCGTGTAGAAAGGATATATTGCGAGTAATATTGGACGACACATTAAGTATCATGAACTCATGTAGTAGTAGTCTCTTTTATCTTGAAATAATCAAATGATTGTGAGATTTTAATTTGAGTTAATAAGCTGTATTAATATGTAAGTAAGACGTATGTCAGCTCAAATGACGTGGTCATGGTTGAAAATGGCAAACATTTAAAGAACTTAACACACAAATGCTGCGTTCATGACTGAAAACCACAAAAAATAATGGGCTAAATATTGATGTTTTAAGTTTTAACTACAATATTTGAGTTGATATATGCCTCAACTTGCTCACCCGTTAAAATTCATGCTCATTGTGGATAAGAACTTATATATTTGGCATTCAACCTTTTGTTTGTCTTGCGGTCTTGTCCCTTTGTTGCAAGAACTGATATTGGCTCTCCTATTATACGAGCATAGTTTTTGATGCTCCTCATGGAGGAGTGCCAATGTCACTTCCCCTCTAGTTATACCATTTAAGGGTTGGATTGAGACCATGTTACCTAAATAGAAAATGATGTACTCCGTAATAATTGTAGAAGAGGGATTACTCCGAGTTTTGACAGTCTGTTTAGTAATTGGTAGTAAATGATGATACTGAAGTTTAGGAAATATGACGACAATGTTTTAGTGAAAGCAACCCCATCCCAACTATGTTGTTTTCTACCTAAATTTTCGTTTCTACCTAATACCAGTTGTACCACCATATTTAAAGGTTATGGTTGGTAATGAAATGGATACTTGGGGGGTTGATTGGCACCATGGTCATTGACTCCTAAATTTTTGCAAGCTGGTGATTGCGGAAAATAATTTTTTTTTTTTCTGATTCCTTGTAGGTGGATGGCGGCAACTTTGGTGGACTTCTATATTAATATCTTTGTTTTGGCGGTATGATACGTGCATTTTATCCATTACTGTTTAGTAAGAATCAAACTTCAAACCAGGATCCATTAATATTAGGAGGTTTTCTAGCAGGTTTTATGCTCCATGTGAAATTTTGGGAATTTTGAAGTACAGTTTTACTATAATACTAGGACTTAACCATAAGGGTGAATGCTTAGATGTATGGTGCTACTAGCTAAATTTTTCAAAGTGTTAATTTCGTTACTATTAGAGGACCATCTCAACCAAAAGCTTAAGCTTATGGTTGAGGCCCAGGAATTGGTTTTATACTCTATCACGCCCCCTCACACGAGAGCCCGTTGGGCTTGAAGTGTGGATGCAGCATGGGCCCCCTCATACCCTGCGCTGAATAATTCCACTTAGAAGGGAGGAGTGGATTAGATTCTAACCCGTGACCTTTGTGTCACGCTGGCGCGCTGAAACCATATTAGTGTTAATTTCGTTACGGATATTTGTTGTGTCGCTAGCTAAAGCTTTGAATATTCAAAACAAGCGGCCAACAGTCGGAATTCCAAAACACTTAACTAACTGTAACCAATCTTTTCTTTACATTGCCCTACTCGTTTCATATTCTGTATGATATAAAGCTCACTTTTCCTATAGATGAAAAATACTTTGCATCCATATCTTTGTTGAATTAGGTATGGGTTATCTACAAAGAATCAAGTTGGCTTGCAGCTATCTTTTGGGTTATTCTTCTGGTGTGTTTAGGGAGGTACGTCTTCTGTGAATTAGCTTGGCTTCTCATTTGTCTATATTGCTTCCATCAACATTTAAAACGGTTGCTTTATGTTTGAAATTTGCTACTTCTATTGCTCTTCCACTTTCCCTTGACAAAACTGCCCTTAACTCATGATAACAAATTGAAGATTGAATTTTCTAAACCTTTCCCTGATGTGAAAATTGTAAATCATGTATGTAGAAAAGTTCTTAATTAGTCAGTTAAAATGCTGCTATAGGCTAGGTTTGGCGGAGTAAAGTTTATCTGATATGATGCTCAATAAGTACACTTTACTTTTTAATAAAGACAGGAGAAACCCACATGTGAGTGACAATTAAAAGTTATATGAATCATGCACAGGTTATGGTGAAATTTCAGCAAGTTACACAATCAGCCAATATTTTACTGGTCCTCATGTATTTGTGAATGTTAGTGAATTTATGAATTTTATGAATCATTTCTTCGGTATTTCGAGTTTCTGGAGTCAATTTTTGTGGTTATTTTGGACAAGCAATGTATTTTAATGGAGAAGGAAGTTATGATTGATGAGGACAGGGACCTTCTATATCTTTTTGTGATTTGCTTATGTAAAAGCCAAAAACTGCAATTTCGAATTGAGCTATCAAAGGCATTCTGAGTATGAATCAGATTTTGCTGGGTTTTTTTTTTCCTCTGTGCTGCTTGTCTATTATACCTCATTATATGTGCATATATATATGCAGATTTCCCTCCTTTGGACAAACTGTTATCCCTCCTCTGAATAAAGCTTTTCGAAATTTTTATTACTTCTGTAAATGAGTATTGATATTACATTTTCATTAGCTTAAAGGCTCGTTGTCACTAGTCTTCACAAATTGGTGTTGTTTGCCACATTATGAGAATGTGGAGATGTGACCTTTGTTTAACAATATCCAAAAGGTCCAAAACTGCAACTATTCATATAAACTAAGAAGCCTAGAAGACTTGTAAGGACTATGGGAGCATTGTGCTGACAAAGGGACTGTAAAAATCCACTTGTCTTTATTACCTTGGCCTTTCATAGTTGGTGCTGAATTATTGTCTGCTGAATTATTGATGCAAGAACTTATTGTCCCAACTCCCAAATATTCCACTTTAACTTCAGTCTTACCATAGTTGGTAGGGAGTATTCCATTGTTGATGCTAAGTTTTGCTCCACCCTCTCTATGTAGTTTCATATTTTAAATATTTATACTACTTGCATATTTCTTATACTAGTAAATAATTTATTTTAGGAAATGTATTAATATGTTCTTTTTTCTCCTTTCAGTATTACAACATGCTTATACATTACCATTCAACTATTCAAGCTTTCAACTGAAGAAGCATCCCATGATCCTACATATCATGTGCTGTTGCGAGACCAGGATAAGTGAGCTTACTCCAGTAATTTACTTTGCTGGTTATGATTGCTATCCCCAATTGCATATAGGTTATCTAAGGTCTTGATTTGGCACCTTTAGGTCCTATCTTTTGAGATTATTTTCAGTTTAATTCAGTGCACTTATTTTTTTAAAAACAAAAAATAAAAATAAGTTTCAGCTCAGTTCAGTCACGTTCAACCCAAAAGAATAGGGCCTAGTATTAAAACCTTGCCTGTTGGGGAAGTTCTTATAATTATTTCTGCTGCAACTCTTGAAAAGTTCTGTTTTGAGATTGTTACAACAACTATAAATACTGCATTGTTTGCTAGGCTACTTCCCTCTTTCTCAATCTTCTTTTACCTTTTTTTTTTCTTCTCCAATTTTCATCCTCACTTCAAATGCTAGATAGTTCAGTTGAGGATCTAGATAGTCATCCTTTGATACTTTAAGATGGGAATGTGAAATCACCCATTAGTAAAAGGTGAAATTGCATGTAGCATGAAACGTAAAGTGTGCCTCTATAGTTATTTGTGAACAAGTAGTTTTTATTATTATTTTTCTTTTCTAAGCAGGAAAGGTGCATCTAGCGGGAGCTCCTCTCGACTGATTTCTGCAGAAATCATTTTCAGTACTATAGGTTGTCTCATGCTTGGAACGTTGCTTTACACTATCTCAACTTCTGGCTCACCATTCAAAAAGGAGATTTTGACACCGTAAGCTCTATTTATTTCAGATGTTCTTTTACTGGTTCTAATGGCCGGCTAAAGGATTATTTGTGTTTGCATTCTAGGAATATTTAAATTGAAATAGGTACTATAAGTTGTTTCAAAATTTCTCATAGCATTCTGAATGTAGAAAAATAATTTTTTTTGCAGATGGTTGATAGCTACACTAATTGATTTCTACATCAATGTTGCAGTTTTATCAGTATGTTAAACTCTTCTTCATCTTGTCCTTGAGTAATGTCATTTTATATTTAGCTGAATGATAGGTTGTGGTGCTCCTCTATCATTGGCTAGAATAGGTAACAGACAAATATGAGAGGATACTCCTTAGAGTTGGGTTTTTATTAAAAATGATCAACAATAGTTGAGACCTTAATCATAATTTAATAGTTTGTGAATGTAAGTAAAAATCACACGTGCATCGGTGTAATTAATGTTTGAATTGAAAAATTATTTCCATTTTTAGCACCTTACATATAGCCCTTAGGGATATGGTTATCATTTTCCAGGAAAAAAAAAATACATTATACTATAAAATTTCAACCAAGATAGTCTAGGACAACTAGACGACAAAGGAAGGTTAACAACTTAGCTTGGCTTAGCCAAAACCAACCTTTTTTTTTTTATATGAACAGCTGCATGTGTTCAAACCTAAAACCTATCCTGATATGAGATTTTGTTTGGAATGATTTCATTGATCTTATGCTGCGCTACCATTTTTTGTTGGAACATTTATGTGTAAATGGGCTATGCTCATATGAATAACTGAACAAAGGGTACTTTGTTTGCAGTGGTTTTTTCATGAATAGTTGTGAAAAGATAAGCATCTTTTTACATGTATTTTGGATTAAACCTTCTTTATGAGTAAGAATATATCAGATATTTTTCTCTAAAAACTTGCTTTCTCTTCTTGGTTTTCTGCAGAAACCAAGTCTGAGGGTTTCTCATAAACATTTTTCACAAAGTTCTTTCAAAATTTACTTTGAACATCAAAGTAAATTGATTCTTCGTTGTACCCCATTAGTTATTTCGTAGTAACCCGGTGGTCCTAAGTGGGGCGAAATTAAACTAATAGGAAAGCATCGTGCCTTGGAGTGGAATATCCAATCCTCTTGTTCATCCTCTAGTTATAACAATCTATTGGTTTAATTTTCCTTTTTTTTTTTTTTTTTTTTTGGATATGATCAATATTTTAAGATACCCTTTAAAATCTTATAATTTAATAATTTATATTTTTAAGCTNTTGGACAAGTTTGAAAGTGTAGGTTACCGAAGATGGCAAAAGAAGATGCATTTCTTGTTAACCACTTTGAATGTTGTGTATGTTTTCACAACACCGATGCCGCTGGTGCCACAAGATGAAGAAGAAGAGCCCTTGGAGACTACAAGGAGGAGGACAAAGTGGGAGAATGATGATTACATTTGTCGGGTTCACATCCTTAACGCTCTTTCCGACAATTTGTTCCATCATTACCAAAATGTTGAAAGTGCAGAGGAACTTTGGGATTCTCTTGAGGCCAAGTACATCGCGGAAGATGCTTCAAAGTAAGAAATTTCTTGTTAGTAATTGTAATATATTTAAAATGGAGCAATTCCATGAAGTTCACCACATTTTGAACCAAATTCATTCACATGGTATGGTGATGGATGAGGCCATTGCGGGTACATCTATCATTGACAAATTACCATCCTCTAGGAAAGATACTAATCAATCATAGCCTTAATCCCTAAAAATTGGGGTCAGCTACATGAACCAAAATTAATCATTCCATGTGGTCATCCACATAAATTTTCCTCCTCCATCCCCTGCGATCGAGAACCTCATTCTCTTGTAAATCTAAAAGCTTCATATCCTTTTTAACCCCTTCCCACCAAGTCATTTTCGGTCTTCCCCTACCTCGTTTAAGATTTCCATGATCCCACCCTTCCACTTGTCACATCGGGGCTCCCTCAGGTCTCCGTCTCACATGTTCGAACCAACGCAAGCGATTCTCCCTTAATTTGCTTGCTATGTCTGCAACCCCAACTTTTCGACGAATTACTTCATTTCTGATTCCATCCCTTAGAGTGTTCCCGCAAATCCATCTCAACATCCGCATCTCCGTAACTCCTATTTTTTGAATGTGCTCCTTCTTGTAAGCCCAACATTCTGTATCGTAGAGCAACACTAGTCTTATAGCAGTCCATAGAATTTCCCCTTCAACTTTAATGGGATGTTTTTGTCACATAACACTCCCGTAGCTGTTCTCCATTTAAACCACCCAGATTTAATCCTATGTGTCACATCTTGGTCAATATCACCATTCTTTTGGATAAATGACCCGAGATATTTAAAACATTCCCCCATATCTAGGGCTTTTCCATCCAACCTTACCACTGCATCACTTACCCCCCTCTGAGTCCCAAAGCAGCATTTCATATATTCCGTCTTACTCCGACTTAGCTTAAACCCTCTAGACTCCAACCTTTGTCTCCATTGCTCTAATTTGGCATTAAACCCCCTCTTTAGTTTCATCCACCAATACGATATCATCCGCAAACAACATATACCATGGTACCTCATCTTGGATTAACCTTGTTACTTCATCCATAACTATTGCAAAAAGAAAAGGGCTTAACGTTGACCCTTGGTGTAACCCAATTGTTATACGAAAGTCTTTGGTCAACCCACCACAAGTCATAAGATTTGTGGACACCTCTCGATACATGTCCCTAACAAGGTCAATATACCTTCGTGGTATACCTTTCTTCATCATTGTCCACCAAAGAACATCTCTTGGCACCTTGCCATAAGCCTTCTCTAGATCAATGAAAACCATATGGAGGTCCTTCTTCCGCGCCCTATAAAACTCCATCATTTGCCTTAACAAATGAATTGCTTCTATAGTGGACCTCCCAAGCATAAAACCAAATTGGTTTTTAGAGATACTTGTGCATGCCTTCAACCTATGTTCTATCACCCTTTCCCACAACTTCATAGTGTGGCTCATAAGCTTGATCCCTCGATAGTTAGAACAATCTTGGGCGTCTCCTTTGTTCTTATGAACTGGGACCACAGTGCTCTTTCGCCAATCTTGTGGGATCCTCGAAGTCTTCCAAACCTTGTTAACCAAATCTGTTAGCCAATCAATACCCACCTTACCCAAACACCTCCACAGGGTATGCCATGAGGACCAACTGCTTTCTTTGGTTTCATCTTTTTCAAAGCAGTCTCCACCTTTAACCTTCTAATCCTCCGCACATATTCCATGTTAATTTCCTCCGCATCCACTATCGTAACTATTGTGACCTCTCGTTGACTAACATTAAACAATTCATCGAAGTACCCCTGCCACCTGTCTTTTATGTCTTCGTCTTGAACCAAAACCTTATGATTCTTATCTTTGACATACTTTACCAAGCCAATAGCCTTCCTCGCCTCTTGTCTTCTCTTTGCCATTCTGTAGGTTTCTTTTTCTCCGTCTTTAGAGTCTAACCTTTCATAAACCTCTTGAAAAACCTTTTCTTTCGTGTGCCGCACAACTACCTTTACCTTACATTCAGCCTCCTTATACTCTGCGAAGGTTTCCTCGATCCTACATTTTCCCAATGCCAGATAAACAATCTCTTTTGTGTTTTACCGCTGCTTTCACTTCCTCATTCTACCAAGAAGTATCCTTATGCATCATACTCCTTCCTTGATTCCCTCAAGACCTCCTTGGCCACTTTAAGGAAACAACTCTTCATCTGTGACCAAGCTACCTCTAGATCCGCCTCTTTATCCCAATTCGCCTCCTTGATCACTTTCTCTGTGAAAACCTTAGCATTTGCATCCCTCAAGGTCCACCATCTTATCCTTGGCTCTCCTTTACTACATTTATTTTTCCCACTCTCTTTCAAACGGATAGTCATCACCAATAGCCTGTGTTGGGTAAGCACACTCTCTCCTGGGATGACTTTGCAATCTATGCAACTTTGTCTATCCTCCCTCTTTGTGAGTAGGAAGTCTATTTGAGTTGCATTTGCTGCGCTATGAAAAGTAATCAAGTGGGAATCTCGCTTCCTAAACCAAGTATTAGCCAAAATTAAGTCGTACGAGTGGGCAAAATCCAATACGGTCTCTCCGCCCATACCCGAAACCCCCATGAACACTCTCAAAACCATCCCGACGGTCCCCAACATGCCCATTCAAGTCACCTCCAATATATAACTTCTCTGTGTGAGGGACACCTTGGACCACCTCATCAAGATCCTCCCAAAAATGTCGTTTGTCCTCCGCACTTAGCCCAACTTGGGGAGCATAAGCGATGATAACATTAACAATCTCATTACCACACAACAACTTCACCCTTATCAACCTGTCTCTCTTCCAATAAGTCTCGATTACCTCTTGCGAAAGCCGTTCATCAAGGACTACAACACCTTATACCCCAAGATCAAGCACTGAGCCCCTTGTCCTGTCCACCTTGTCTCTTATAGGCACAGGATGTTTACTCGTCTTCTCTTCATTAGCTCCACCACTTCTTCTGATTTCCCCGTTAGAAACCCCACATTCCAAGAACCAACCCGTAAACCAACAGTTGACCCCTTCCTCCTTCGCTCTCTTCCACCACTTACAATCCCGTGTTCATTTGACACCACCCTCTGATGGTGTGGTGTGTCGCTTCGGGGCGACGACCTAGCAACCCTTGCATATATATCACTACACCTGGGAAGTGCAGCGTGTCGCTGAGTAGGGAACTCCCCAATCGCAAGCCCTTGCTTATTTGACACCATATTCAGGCAATGTGTCGCGTCGCTTTGGGGCGACGACCTAGCAACCCTTGCATATTTATCACTATACCCGGTTCTGGGAAGTGCGGCGCGTCGCTGAGTAGGGAACGCCCCCACGAAATCATCATTTTGGTTCATGTCATATGATGTGACTAAGTTTCACGTTGGTTGTCACCGACCTACCACAACCCTCCTCCTTTATCCAGGCTTGGGATTGGCAGTGGGAAAACCCACTGGCGAAGTTTCTTGGAAAGATACTAAAATTACTTTAAAACATAAGAAGGAAGACATGACCATGGAATAATTAGGTACACATCTACGCATTGAAGAGGGTATTCGGGTTCAAGATGGGGTAGCGAATGTCCAAAAATCTATCATTAACATGGTGGGGGTTGGTGAGTCTAGTGGGACTAAGAAATCCAACAAAGATCCTATACCAAAAGCTGCAAACAAAAAGAGGAAGGCTTTGTCTTGTTGGGTATGCAACAGTACTCACATGAAGAGGGAATGCACTTCTTGGAAGAAGAAGAAAGCAAAGAAGGATCAACAAAATGTTGGTCAAAACCAAGGTATTGATGCACTTGTAGTTACAAATGACCAAATGAATTTTGTGGCTATGATTTCTGAAATAAATTTCTTGTAGGATGATGATTCTTGGTGGATTGGTTCGGGAGCCTCTAGACATGTGTGTAATGATAAGCATTTTTTCAAGTCTTTTCAAGAATTGGAAGATGGGCTAGTCGATTCTACATTTAAGGAAAAAGGAATAGGCCAAGTCGAGTTGTTATTAACTTCGAGGAAGTCTCTAACTCTTGAAGATGTTGTATTTGTTCCCCAAGTTAGGAAGAATCTAGTGTCTGTGGCTTTCTTGAATAAGTTTGGTTTTAGGATGGTATTTTAGTCGAATAAATTTGTACTTTCTAAGTGTGGTGTGTATGTAGGACAAAGATATTATTGTAATAATGTTTAACTTTAACATTGATAATAAAGTTGTTGATTCTATTTATATGCTTGATGTTTCTTCTCTATGGCACAATCGTTTGTGTCATGTGAATTGGGATTGATTCCAACATTTGATTTAAATATAGAGAATTGTGAACCTTGCATGTTAAATAAAATCACAAAGAATCCTTATCCTAGTGAATTGGTGTATAGTGACTTATGTGATTTTCATAGCACACCTTCTTTAGGTAATAAGAAATATGTAGTAACTTTTATTAATGATTCTTCAAGGTTTTGTTACTTATATTTATTATCATCTAAAGATGAATCCCTTGATAATTTTAAAATCTATAAAACCGAAGTGAAACTGCAACTTGTTGTATAAGTTAAAAGACTTCGGACGGATAGGAGTGGTGAGTATTATACTCCTAATTATTTTAATTCCATTGGCGTCATGCATGAAACAACCGCTGCTTACTCACCTCAAAGTAATGGTATTGCTGAAAGGAAAACTCGGACTTTAAAAGAAATGGTTAATTCCATGCTTTCTAATTTGGTTCTTAGTGACGGTTTTTGGGGTGAAGCTATGTTGATGGCTTGTTATGTCTTTGAATCGAGTTCTAAATAAACGGAATAAGACTACTCCGTATGAACTTTGGTACATAAGGAAGCTTAATCTTATTTACCTTAAGGTATGGGGATGTAGGGCAATCGTCAAATTGACGGGACCTACACGTAAAACATTGGGTGAAAAAGGTATTGATTGTATCTTTATAGGTTATGCTGAACATATCAAAGCCTATAGGTTTTAGGTTATTGAAGCCAATGATTTTGTCTCTATTCACACCGTGATTGAGTCAAGAGATGCAATTTTTGATGAGAGTCGTTTCTCGTCGATTCCAAGACCAAAGGACATGTTACCCAATACTAATTCCAATGTAATAGATGATATTCAAAAGGATCATGAAACTATGACATGGGAAATTAAGAAAAGTAAAAGAATTAGAAAAGAGTAATCTATTGGACCAGATTTTCAACTATACTTAGTTGAAGGGTCAAGGGAGTCTATTGAGGTTGAAGCTTCATATTGTTACTATATGGAGGAGGATCCGAAAACCTTTGATGAGGCTATGAAGTCTCATGATGCCGCTTTTTGGAAAGCTGTTGTGAATGACGAAATGGATTCAATAATGGGAAATAATACTTGGGTTTTGTCAGACTTCACTTGGCTGTAAGTGAATTTTCGTTACGAAAAGAAGAATCGATGGAACCATTATAAAACACAAGGCCCGTTTAGTAGTCCAAGGTTTTAGGCAAAAGTACGGTATCGATTACTTTAACACTTATGCTCCTGTAGCAAGGATAGCTACCATTAGGCTTTCAACTGCTTTATCGGCGGTTCATGGTCTTAAACCTCACCAAATAGATGTCAAAACAACCTTCCTTAATGGTGAATTGGAGGAGGAAGTGTATATGAATTAACCTGAAGGTTTCAAAGTCAAAGGACAAGAAACAAAGGTTTGCAAGTTGGTTAGATCTTTGTATGGGCTAAAGCAAGCACCTAAGCAATGACATTAATAAATTTGATGAAGTTGTCTTGGCTAATGGTTTCAAAATAAACAGTCTGATAAGTGTGTATATAATAAATTTGATGAAAACTGTAAAGGTTTCATATTTTGCTTATATGTTAACAATATGCTTATCTTTGGAACAATTGGAAAAGACCAAAGGTTTTCTTTCAAGTAGCTTCTCAATGGAAAATTTGGGTGAAGCGGATGTTTTTCTTAGAATAAGAATAGTGAGAGGTAAAGGGACTATTTTTTTTTATCACAATCTCATTACATTGAGAAGGTGATTAAGAGGTTTAATGAATCAACCTCAACTCATTTTGCTACTCCGATGGATCCTAATATTAAATTAGTTCCGAGTAGTAGTACTCCAATATCTCAATTAGAGTATGCGAGTTTGGTTGGGAGTTTGATGTATGCTATGACATGTACTCATCAGGATATAGCATTCAGCTAAGTAATCCTATTATGATACATTGGCAAGCATTAAGGAGAGTGCTAAGGTGTTTGAAGAAAACCATGAATTTTGGTTTGATATATGCTGGTGACCCTTCTATTTTAGAGGGATATTTTGATGCTAGTTGGAATTCTAGTAAGGAAGACTACTCGTCCACTAGTAGATAGGTGTTTCTCCTTGGAGGAAGTGTCGTCTCATGTCATCTAAGAAGCAAACATGTATCACCGATTCCACTATGGCATCGGATTTCATAACATTGGCTTCATGTTGCAAAGAAGCGGAATGGTTAAGGAATGTGTTGAGTGATATTGACTTATGGGTGAAACCTATGTCACCTCTTGCTACATATTGTGATAGCGCATCAACAATTGCTAAAACATATAGTGAAGTCTACAATGGCAAATCAAGGTTCATTGGAGTTAGACATAGCGATGTTCGTGAAGATGATTATACATGGTTGTATAACGGTTAATTTGTTCAATCTAATTTGAACTTGGCGGATTCGTTTACAAAACCATTGCCAAGAGAATTGTTGAACAAAATGAATAAAGGGATGGGTCTAAAGCCTATTGAACAGCCTAAAGTGAAAGAAAACTCGATTTGACGTCTAATACAACGTTAGATCTCAAATTCAAAGAGGATATTACGTCTCTTGATTTTGGGAGCACTTGTTTTGCATCCCGAGGTTATTGCTATTATCTGCAATGTTAAAGGAGGTTGAATTAAGTTTTTTAATAAATCTTTGATAAGTGCTCAATTGGAGGAGCATGTTTGAAAGATTTACCTATACGAGCTAGAAGTTTGGCCGTTTAACCAAGCACTAGGCTTTGCTTGGAACGCTCAAGAATGGATATGAACACCATGGCTTCTAAGGTGTAGAGCATTTAAGAACCTGGTTGTGCAATTGTGTATTGTATCCTCAATAATTCGTAGTGATTGTATGATTCAAAGCTTGGTCTATCATTACAATTGGAATTGTTGTAAAGTATACATATACTAAGTGGATATTCAATCTTTAAGGCATTTCCATTATGCATGAGCATGTTTGTTTATGATCATTAGCAAGTTAAAGCCTTTCAACATTTATACATAAATGGGAGGAGGATTGTTGGAATGTTTATGTGTAAATGGGCTATGCTCATATGGTTAAATGAACAAAGGGGTACTTTGTTTGGAGTGGTTTTTTCATGAATAGCTGTGAAAAGATAAGCATCGTTTCACATGTATTTTGGATTAAAACTTCTTTATGAGTAAGAATATACATCTTGTATTGTTTCATATGTGAGAAGTTATTTTTAGAAAAAAATTTTCTCTAAAAACTTGCTTTCTCTTCTTGGTTTTCTGCAGAAACTAAGTTAGAGGGTTTCTCATAAACATTTTTCACAAAGTTCTTTCAAGATTTACTTTGAAGATCATCAAAGTAAAATGATTCTCCATTGTATCCCGTTAGTTATTTCGTAGTAACCCGGTGCTCCTATGAGCGGCGAAATTAAACTAATAGGAAAGTGTAGTTTCCGTGCCTTGGAGTGGAATATCCGATCCTCTTGTTCATCCTGTAGTTGTAACATTTTTCACCCGCCAAATTACATAGAACATGGCAGCTAAAGCAACTGAGTGCACCTTCTGAAAACAGGTTGCCTTGCTTCTATGCATCCAATATATCAAGCTGTGCATATGATGAGGCGTGGTCCAGATTCTGAGTCATATTGTGATCTCCTCCATGCATGTTTTACTGATGCTACAATTAAAAAAAATATCATTTTACTCCACATTACTGACTCATATTGCACACCTTTTGTCAGTGCATATACCAATTCTTTCCTGTCTTTCTTTTGTCTGCAGTTTATTCTGAGCTGCCAACCAAAAAATGATTTCGTGTTTTGGCACTGTTAGTGTATTCCCCACAACATAAGTCTTATGAATCTTTCTTTATGGAATACTTAGTTTCCTGACTGTCAAAGGTAATCATGTTTACTTCTCTTGAGTTCCTTGATTGGCCCAATTTTCTTCCAGTACCAGCTGCACACCAGTAGGTAAATAGCTCCACCAATTTAGAGCAGGATAGCCAAGTTTATTACTGTAGTAAGCTCTGGCCTATATGCTCTGCAGATTCTTTTAATTTGATCTGAAGCTTTCTTTGGGACAAAAGATTTGTGAGCAATGCTTTTAAAGAAGTAGAACAGAGTTTGACTTGAGTTCAACCACCAAAAGTTATATCACCAGAATTCAAACTCTGCAAGACTGCAACTACTGATTGTAGAGTGTCCCTATTTTATATATTGCCGAAAAAATTGTGTGTTCTTCATAATTGAATATACTTATCACAGTAGCATAATCCTATTACTCAAGGCAATATTTTGATAATTGAGCAGATATATATGTTCAAGATCACAAATGCTCTGTAATGTACATCAAACAATCAAATGAAACAAACCAATAGGTCCTTAGGGTTAAGCCTCTGGAAGGCTTCTGCACCAAGGCACCTAAAAAAACCACCCGAAATGATCCCTCAATATCACACTCTGAATCTTCTTTGTNGCATTTCCATTATGCATGAGCATGTTTGTTTATGATCATTAGCAAGTTAAAGCCTTTCAACATTTATACATAAATGGGAGGAGGATTGTTGGAATGTTTATGTGTAAATGGGCTATGCTCATATGGTTAAATGAACAAAGGGGTACTTTGTTTGGAGTGGTTTTTTCATGAATAGCTGTGAAAAGATAAGCATCGTTTCACATGTATTTTGGATTAAAACTTCTTTATGAGTAAGAATATACATCTTGTATTGTTTCATATGTGAGAAGTTATTTTTAGAAAAAAATTTTCTCTAAAAACTTGCTTTCTCTTCTTGGTTTTCTGCAGAAACTAAGTTAGAGGGTTTCTCATAAACATTTTTCACAAAGTTCTTTCAAGATTTACTTTGAAGATCATCAAAGTAAAATGATTCTCCATTGTATCCCGTTAGTTATTTCGTAGTAACCCGGTGCTCCTATGAGCGGCGAAATTAAACTAATAGGAAAGTGTAGTTTCCGTGCCTTGGAGTGGAATATCCGATCCTCTTGTTCATCCTGTAGTTGTAACATTTTTCACCCGCCAAATTACATAGAACATGGCAGCTAAAGCAACTGAGTGCACCTTCTGAAAACAGGTTGCCTTGCTTCTATGCATCCAATATATCAAGCTGTGCATATGATGAGGCGTGGTCCAGATTCTGAGTCATATTGTGATCTCCTCCATGCATGTTTTACTGATGCTACAATTAAAAAAAATATCATTTTACTCCACATTACTGACTCATATTGCACACCTTTTGTCAGTGCATATACCAATTCTTTCCTGTCTTTCTTTTGTCTGCAGTTTATTCTGAGCTGCCAACCAAAAAATGATTTCGTGTTTTGGCACTGTTAGTGTATTCCCCACAACATAAGTCTTATGAATCTTTCTTTATGGAATACTTAGTTTCCTGACTGTCAAAGGTAATCATGTTTACTTCTCTTGAGTTCCTTGATTGGCCCAATTTTCTTCCAGTACCAGCTGCACACCAGTAGGTAAATAGCTCCACCAATTTAGAGCAGGATAGCCAAGTTTATTACTGTAGTAAGCTCTGGCCTATATGCTCTGCAGATTCTTTTAATTTGATCTGAAGCTTTCTTTGGGACAAAAGATTTGTGAGCAATGCTTTTAAAGAAGTAGAACAGAGTTTGACTTGAGTTCAACCACCAAAAGTTATATCACCAGAATTCAAACTCTGCAAGACTGCAACTACTGATTGTAGAGTGTCCCTATTTTATATATTGCCGAAAAAATTGTGTGTTCTTCATAATTGAATATACTTATCACAGTAGCATAATCCTATTACTCAAGGCAATATTTTGATAATTGAGCAGATATATATGTTCAAGATCACAAATGCTCTGTAATGTACATCAAACAATCAAATGAAACAAACCAATAGGTCCTTAGGGTTAAGCCTCTGGAAGGCTTCTGCACCAAGGCACCTAAAAAAACCACCCGAAATGATCCCTCAATATCACACTCTGAATCTTCTTTGTTAATCATACCGCACTCCCAGTTTCAATCAAAGCATCATTATGCCGGAAAATTAATATTACCTCTGCTCCATGTGATTGCAGATATGGGTTGGTTATAAGGAAACATGCTGGTTTACTGCATTCATCTGGATATTTTTACTAGTATGTTTTGGCAGGTAAGTTCTCTTAAGATTCAATTTACTATAGATCTTGCAGTTTTTGTTATATTTATCATATTTTTTTTTTTTTTGGATTTTGTGTTTTCAGTAGATTTTGTTTAACATTGTAACACCTTTAGCATCAATAGTTTTTCATATGGATTGGGAAAGGTTTCAAACTATTTCTATGTGATGTGTTGCTGTAGCAAATCATCACTTACATGAGATTTGATTTTAATATTAGGCACTATATTATCGTTAAAGTGTTTAATCATTCGACACATCAATCAAATCAATTCCGTAATTCCATATAAAATCATACATGTCTACTAAATTCCGCATCATAAGGAGAACAAAATGATAAAATCAAATCTCATGTGAGTAATGATTAAAAGCAATGAGAGATCGCAAAAGCCATCTGCACATCTCTCTGCCTCCAATCTTCCCTATTAATGCAACATTCTCCTCAAGTTCCAATAGCCTCATATTGATAACAACTGTCTACATCCAAGTTTGTTTTTGTCTTCGTATGCCTCTGACCTTTCCATCATTTTGCCACTCTTCTGAAATCCTTAGCATGCATCAAACATTCTCCATCTTATATGACCAAACCACTTAAGGCGATTCTCCTTCAATTTATTTTCAATAGAAGTAACCCCCTACCTTCTTCCTAATAAACCCATTCCTTAATCTTATCCAGTTATCTTTTCTTGTATCTCCACACACCAATGTATCATATGTATCTTTGCCACATTCATCTTACGAACGTGACAATATTTCAGAGCCCAAAATTCTATACAATAATTTGGTGTTAGCCTAATGGCAATATGACTGAATTTTACTTCAGTCTATAAAAAAAAGGTGTACCTCGATCACATAGAAAGCCTAAAACCCCATTCCACTTCAACCAACCTATTTGGTCCTATGGGATATTAGATCCAAGTACCGGAAAAAGTAGAGGTACCGAACTTCTCCATCAAAATTGATCGAGCTTACCCCCTTGCTAGTCTTACTAAATCGGCATTCTAATTATCCCTTCTTACTTCAGCTTAGCTTAAAGCCGTGAGATTCAAAGGCTTACCTCCACAATTCTAGCTTTCTTTTTTTACTTTTCATCTCATCAAGCAACATAATATTATTTGCAAAAGTAATGTACCTTGGTATATCATCTTGTATTGAACTTAAGGTCTAAGTGTAGAACCTTAATGTATTCCAATTTTAATAGGAAACTCTTTTTTCCAAGCACACTAGAACCCTCGTTCATTATTTCAATAATGTCAATTTATTTCTTCGAAATGTTTTTCCTTAGTAAAGCCCATTGGAGTAATTCCCTCAACACCTTATCCCTTTAGTTTCCCATGAGTTGTTTCATGAGATGAATCACCTCCATAGTCGACCTCACCGTTATAAAGAAGATTGTTTTTCCAAGACCCTCTTGAATCTTCTTAATATCTCCCAAATCTTCATAGTATTACTCATTAGTTTGATCCTACAATAGTTTGCACAACCTTGAAAATTTTGTAATAAAGATCTTGCGTGTTTTTTTTTTTTTTTTTGATATATTACGTAGATGTGATACTTTGGGTGACTTATTTTCTTACCAGTGCAAGTCTTAAAACATAAGCAAATAAGTGTTTTGCTTGCTTTTTCAGCATTGTTACCTGTGGATATATCGTGCGGCAGCTACTTCTACTCTCTTCTCATGATCCCCTGTACCTTGTTCTATTGAACAAACATCAAAGGTAAATTATACGTCTATATTTTATTTCATGTTCGTCTAGTGTATCTGAAATGTGAGAATTTTGACCTTAGATCTCTGTAGTCTATAATCCAAAATGTATTTTGGTAGTTACAGTGACCTTCAGAGTGGAGAAGTGTCCTCCAATGTCTTTTTTTTGTTGTTGATGTTGTTTGATCTTTATCATGAAGCAGATGATTCAGTATGGAGTATGCAGAATCTGGGGAAAAGACATTCGAATAAGCTATTGTGTCAATATTGGGGCAAGATGACATTTGTCTTTATTTGCCTCCATGGAATCTTGTCATTAATATCATCCTTCCGTAGTTCCATGCTCTGCACCTTTTCTAATTTTGTTTGGTCAAAATGTTAGCCACTGGCAATACAATTCATTAAAAATTACTGAATTAGAGCCATCTGTTAGATCTGGGTTTAAGGGCATATCACGTAAATTCTTTTCAGTATTGTATCAATCTTCACCCTTTTTGGCGCATAAGAGAGGATAAGGGGATAGAACATTATAGTGAAGAAAGGATGATTTTAGTGAATCCTTGGCATCCCACAACGGAGTTTGTTGGTGCCAGGAATCTGGTTGAGCTAACTAGCTCTGGTCCGTTTCTTTAAGTTCCTGTCAAATATTGGGTAACTAGTTTTTGCTCAATGTACTTGCATTCAGTCAATTTTGCTCTAGGGGACTGCTCCCCACTGTCCATTTCTTGTGTTTTGTTCTTGCTCATTTTGTGCAGTGGCTATTATTGGATTTGGTAGAAGTTTTTATTTGTTTTTTGCCATTGCCAATTCAAGGCTTTATTTTGTTCAAATCCTTTTATGGCAGGGCAGAAAGAAGGTATGAGACAGCGTCAGGGTAATTTAAGTTTATGGGCAGGGCAAGCTTCTATAGTTGCATAACCGACTACGGAGTACCATTTTCTTACAGAGATTTTGTGGCCTATGATATACGTTTTTATAATTCAACCGTGTGGTGCTTAAACTCATTTTCCAAACAATACCAATTTTAAATGCATTGTGTAAGACTCTAAGCTATGCTCTTGTAAAATAGTTCTATAGGTCTAATTTGGGGACACTGTTCTGATTTGTTCTCAACCAAATGACCCTCTGATGTAAATTAATTTTCCTAAATTTGCTTCAACATTGCATTAATATGAAGCCTTGCTGACAAAGTTGGTGTTCACTACAGAGAAAGAAAAGTGATGGAGGATGTTTGACCGTAGTGAAACATTATTCTACTAGGCAATATCCGAGCCATGCTTGGTTTAAGAGGGAAACCATATTCAATGCCAACTGTATTAGTAATAGATATACATGGATGTCTCTTACAGGACAATTCTAATATTTAGGCTTTGATTTTGTGGTAGACCTGATAGTTTTGTAGGTCATAAGCTAATTTCACATGTTTCAATTAACATTAAATAATTTTAACATTTCGATTAATATTACCTTGCAGTGTGAATTTAAATATATATGCCTATATGGTACCATAGACAACCACCCAAAGTTAATGAAGGTCACTTAGGGCCTATTTATTTCAGCTCAAAACAGTTGAGCTGAACTAAACTAAACTGATTTGAACTGAACTGAAAGTTTTTATTATGGATTAATGATTTTTAATTATGATTGATTTTTAACTATTGATTATTGATTATTAATTTTTAACTATTGCTTATTGATTTTTAACTATTGATTTTTAATTATGATTATTGATTTTCTTACTATGATTTTTATGGATTGGTTATGATTATTAATTTTGAACTACGGATTATTAATCTGATCTATGGAGTACTGACATAGCAACAATTTTGATACTAATCTGATCTACTAATAATTTTTTAACAAAAAAAAATGTTATTGGTATTTTATATTTTATGCAATAAGAACCAGTAATATATCTTCAAAATTTTTTGTAAACAGTAATTTACTTATGTCGTATAATAATATTTTTATAAATAATAATAATAATAATAATAATAATAATCATAATCATATTACGAACAAATTAATTAGCAAAAATAATAATTAGCAAAATAAAAGAAAAGCTGAATCGAACGGAATGGAGCTGAACCTGAACTGAGCTTAACTGAACAGAACTGATTTTAAGCTGAAGTAAACAAGCCCTTATTTTTAATTTCTCATAGAAGAATTTCATGGAAGGTTTGAAATTATGGAATATTATAAGGGGTTTGGTTGGAGTAGGGGAAAGAGTGTGACTTTACGAATGAGAACGAGGGAGAACGAAAAGACAGTACCTTGGGTAGTTGTTTTTTTTTAAAAAAAATGGAATGGAAGCCACTATATCCCCACCACCAAAAAAAGTTACCCGCTTCTCCCCCCCCCCCCCCCCCC
>PYUH01000435.1:40199-64996 GCA_016808085.1 Suaeda aralocaspica | reverse complement strand
AAGTAACAGCTAAACAACCAAGTTCATGGAGAAGTTCCTAGGAGAATATTGCAAAGGAACACAGAAGAAGAAAAGAAAGTCCTTAGTAACACAGTTATGTAGGAACAAGTGCCGAGAATAGAGCTGTGCCTACGGAACAGGGAACAAAGTCAAGACATCCCCATGAAGTGTCTTGGAAAGAGAACGAGCAATTTCCAGAAGGACTATAAGCATATATTCTAGGAACTTAGTAATTACATTGGAGACCAAATCAGATTGGAACAACCTAAAAGACAAGTTACGAAATCTATCTACGAAGTGGTCTCGGGTAATTTATTGGCTGATTTTGCTGAGAGAATAAAAACGGTCATCTAGGTTTTTAACAAGTCAAGGAAAAGTTGTAAGCGTCCTAGATTGTAGGAATACAGTCCATGGGTTCAAGGGCCAGAATAAAGCGGTTACAATTAGGTCAAGTCAAAAGACTATTTCGTGGTCCCATCACTTGGGATCAGTGGACAGACATGTGGCGAGTAGGGCGAGCGCAGGGACCGTGGTTTGACGAGACGAAGATTACAAGCAAGACGCCACCATTCTATACATCCTCCCAGCAAATTACCCAGACGAAAAGTGAAAGAAGGAATACATCAGAGAACATCATGATTATTCAACGAGTACATGTTTGATGTTGTTGTTCAGTCAGTTTAAAAAGGTCTTTACTACAATGTCCTAGAAATCGCTCGAATATTGAGTTGTAATGAGTGAGAAAATAGAGAAGTGTGAGAATTGACTAGGAGAAGAGTGGAGATAAAAGAGAAAGAGAATGCGAGAGATAAGATGGAGTGAGAATTGAGAATCAAAGTTCATACAGAAACATGACAGAGGAAAATTAGAGAATTTAGGTTGTAATCAGCTGTTACAGGCCTTAATAGAAGTGGAGGTTTCTCCTTAGGGCCAAGGAAGTCTTTCTCCTAAATAGACACGCGCACACTCTCTTATATTCCGCAAAAAAGTTTAAATTCCGCATGCAAGTCCACAGCAATTCACCCCCCCTTGCCGTTTCCTATTGTTAGGAAAAACAGTTGGTATCAGAGCGGGAAGCTCGGGGAAATGTCAAGCAACCTGGAAGAGGGACATCATGAAAGCATGACCACTCACGAGAAGCTTGGAGGAAGCGTTAACCTCAACTCAAAGGACCACCCATGTTGAGGAAAGGATAGTACTTATGGGAGACACACGCGAATGGGAGAATTTTCATCAAGGCTGAAAATTATCCAGGTTTGGCGAGTAATTGAAGTAGGTGACTATGAGGTAACAATAAAAATAAACGATAATCAATCTGAAGCTCTCAGTTCCTACAACGTTAATTTCTGAATATGCAAAAAAGCAGATTGGAGACAATGGAAATTAATTGCAGTGTATATTTTTTTATTTTGTAACAAATTTCAAAAATACCTGTAGTTTCGCTAGTTACATTGTGGTAGTGGACCGCATGAACACAACCGTGTCAAGTGGTGCTAAACCGCTAACAATAAAATATTGGAGTTTTATTGACAAGTAATCTAATGAAGGAACTAATGAAAGTAAAACGATTCTATAAAATTTGATTTGCTCTTAGTTAAATTGATACGTTTTGAAGTCGTTACCTAGAGAGCAGTACAGATATGCTACTCGTTTTAACATCACTAATGAGCTTCTTTCCTTGGAAAAGAAAACACACTGATGAGCACGGTTTAGGAGAATAATGAGGAGGTCTACAACAAGATGAAAGAGGAGAGCCAAGGTCACTGCATCTCATGGAAACAAAGGGATTTCACGAATACAACATTGACAATTGAGGTTAGATGACCCATGAATTGCATTTTGGAGGAATGGAGAACGTTCCAGAAGCAAAGGGCTTGCCTTTGAAGGACTACCGTGACGAATCAGAGAGAGAAGATGATGAGGCTGCGTGTGGTCAGAAGACTTCAAAAGGGCTCAACAAGATCGTAAGTCCTATAGGAACACGGGCAGAAAATTCACTAGTAAAAAAGGGGAATTCGTGTGCCCATAAGTGGGATCCTCTGCTCACTTCATCAAGACTGTCCCTATGGGATACTGAAAGGGGAAGTCCAATGGAAATTGGAATATGTCGAGGGAAAAGAAGGAACAGTCAAAGAAAAATTCTACGAACCTTCTTATTCCAAGAATGATGTACAGGAAGGCAATGGAGAGCCTTGGGGAGATTCTGAGAGCGAGAGATGAAGAGAACAACCTGATGAAGAAGTTGCCAACAAATGTTGCTGGCCAGAACAGATAGGAACGAGTTCCACACGGAACCCGATAAAACGGTATATCCAAATTCTGTGGTCTTATTTGATGCCTCTCTAAACATGAACTAGTAGACCTATGATACAATCACAAAAATGGACGAACGTATACGAGTAAAAACTAATGTGAAAAAGCTCTTCAGAATCGTAAGGAAATAGTGAATGGCTAAGGCTAAATAGACTGAAAACTGACGAAAAGAATTTTTCGACTTATTAGATGAAAATGCGAATTAAAGGCAAAAGTGAAAATTTCAAAAGGAATTAGTCAATCACTATGGAACTAAATTGCTACCAGTGACTAAAACATAAATGAGAGTTTCAGTGAAGGAACGCAAAAGATTGAGCCATCAAGGAAAATTTCAAGGAAACTTGATAGTTCATGTGAAAAGGAAATCACTCATTTAAAAACCCAAAAATGATAGTCAACACAAAGTTCAAACATGAATATTGAAGACCAAACTACAAGGACTGAAGGTCTCGGTTTTAATTTATACAAGGAAATGGGACAAAGGATAAAATATGTGGAAACTTCCAAGTGCAAGGGGTGTATGTTATGTGGAAAACGGGTCATCTAAAAAACCAGGGTTCCTAAGGAACTCCAGCTTGCATGAAAGCTAGACCATAAAAAACCAACATGATTAAGAAACTTAATGATGATGTGTCTTACAGATGGAAGCCAAGGAAAACCTGGGTTCCTACACCTAACATCTAATCTGTTGCAGGTGTAGTGAGGGGGGAAAAAACGTGGTATCTCGACAGGAGGTTGTTCCAAGCACATGACAGGCGACAAATCCAAGTTTCTCTCACTGGCAGCCTAATCAGGGGGAACTGGGCCGTTCGGTGATAATCAACGGGTAACATATTGCCCTGGGAAGGTGGGAAGTCAAGTTCCCAGCAATTAATAATGTTTTTCTGTTGATGGTCTAACATAACTTACTTAGCATTTCCCATTTGTGATAAATCCTAGGGAATTCGTTTGCCTCACTAATGAGCATTGTCAAATCATCAACCATGCACACTATATCAAGTTGTTACTTGAGAAGACGCAAGGAAAAACACCTACGTGGGTGATGTAACTTAAGTTCCCAATGCACATTTCTTGTTTATGTGTGATTGAGGTGATCCTCTACTGGCACAAACATGTGCGGTCATGCTAGTCTCACTGCTGATAAACTTTAGGTCAAAGGATTGTGTGGTTTACTCCTTCAATATTGCTCCAAGTTCCTTACACTTTGAACCTGTGAAATCTCATAGGAACTCAAAGTATATATTTGTTAAGCTTGTTTGTGTTAGTCATCATCAAAACTTTACTCTCAATTCATGAGTCAACAGCTATACATAAGATTTGAAGGAATCGAGCGAAGAAATAAGAAAGTTCGTCAAAGTTTCGTTGAGTATAATGCATGCTGGTGCAGCCTTTTATACCTTATTCTTCTATGCGCTCGCGGAATAGATCAAAAGCATCAGAAGTTACTCAATGCTCATCATGCGGGCGCAGGGAACAAAGTGGTTTTGACCTATGCGGGCAGGTAAAGCGGAATTCGCTCCGATCGGCTTTTCTTCGCGGTTTTGTTTCGTGGGTTTTATTTTAATAAAACCTAATCCTATAAATACTCTATGTAAAGGGGGCACGACCCTAACTAGTTTTTGGCATATCNTTTTGGCATATTTTTAGACTTAGGAATCCTAAAAGCTCTTTTCTCTCCAGAATTTTAGAAGCACTTAATTTGTTCTTGAAGATTCAATTTCAATTAATGCAAATCATTCATTATTTTGGTAATTTCTTTCCTTATGCTTTCTAATTCTCTTTAATTCATGAATCTCTTTTGTTTCTTAGTTTTTAGTTTAGTTTAGTTAGTTTTGTTATTTGATGAGGCTATCGCACACCTATCAAAAATAAACCAAACCACTCTAACTAATATAGCTAGGGAAGTAGGGATCGAATCCACAGGGAAGCAATTAAACCTATTAGTTCTAAAAAGTTTAGACTGTGTAAAGGGCCTTTGAATGTTGAATTAAGACTAAAAAGTTAACTAAAACTATAACTAAGTTGATTAAGGGAATGAATTTATGACTAAGTCTAGGACATCGGTTCACCATAGATTAACAAAAGAATTGCACACAATTAATTAGATTATCAATTTCCTTGAATTAAGGTCCACTAATTCTCTCGAATCTAGTCCCCTTCAAAACTCCTCTAATGGCTCTCGCTCACTTAGACTCGTTTTGCCTATTGTCCTTATGATCTAATTGTGGTAATCTTACCTCTCGGCATCGATTTCAACAATATCAAACTAACAATTAAACATGGCCAGTATTTAACTGAAAGCAATAAAAGTTGACAACAGGAATTCAAGTACATTAATAACCAAACTAACAATTAAGAACAAGCATCAAAATCAATCCATGGATCCCCTAGTCCTAGAAAGGGAACTACTCACGCATAATAGAAACTAAAGGAACTAATTTGATCATAAGAACTGGAACTGAAAACATGACTACAGCAATTAAACTAATTAACAAGAACAAAAATAACTCAAAAGCAAGAACTAAAACAAAAACAAGATCTAAAATTAAAATACTACTAACAATTAAAACTAAGGAAAATAATTAAACTAATAAAAACAAGAGAAGAAAATAAAGAAGAACCTGAAATTGCAATTGTATTGAATGAATGATTGAGTTTTGACAAAAGTAAGTTCTAGAGAGAAACTGAATGAAAAATCCTAAGGAGAGAAAAATACTCTCTAGTCTCTAATGTGTTAAAAAGACCTAACACAAACACTATTTATATAAAAAGTACAATGCTCGGGTCAAAAGGATTGAAAAACGGGCTCCGGACAATCCGCCCGACCAATCGGGCAAAATCCGCCAGATCGGGCTCACAAAGCGAGTGATTTTGGCCTTGGAAGCAATCCGCCCGACTGACCGGGCGAAATGACTTTCTCGCCTAAATCAAATCAGCTCGTCTTGTGTTACTCCAGGCTTCATCATAGCTTCCTGATTACTTCAATTCTAACCCATGGCTTCTAGTATCTAGTTGTAACTCATATGATTGCCTCGGAATCAATGCAAAAACACCGAAATCCTGCAAAAAGTCACTAACAAGCACAAACAACTCCATACAACCAAATGTTAGCCAAAATAGCTCCAAAGAGCATAGGTTAGAGTCAAAATAAACCAGAAAAAGGGGGTAAAATATAAGAATAAAATACACTTATCATTATTTTGATTTTTAATTTAGTTTTAGGGTTTTTCTACATGGTGCCCCTAGGGTATTGGGTTTTCTACGCTGTGCCCTCCCAAATTAAAACTTCCACATGGTGCCCCTAAGGTTCGTTAAGTGACTAAGCTATGACCTTTTTCGTTAAAAATTTCACAATTTCAATCTCAATTTGGTGGCCCATATATATGCCTCTGTTCATGGCCCATACTCTTACAATTTTTCTTGCAATTAAAGTGCACTATTAGTACTATGGTTCATACAACAAATAGTTTATGGGCATTTAATATTGGTTTAAGTACAAGGTCATGATATAGTAACTAATTGAACCTTAGGGGCACCACGTGGAAGTTATAATTTGGGAGGACACAGAGTAGAAAACCCAATACCTCAGGGGTACAATGTAGAAAAACCCTTAGTTTTGTTAGTAATTAATTTAGTTTTAATTCTAGTTTTAATTAGTTTTTAATTATGATCGATTATGTTATTTAATTTTGTTCTTGTTTTAGTTCCTTTAATCATGTGTGAGTAGTCTTTTTTTCTAGGGTTAGGGGATCTATGATCATGTTGTGAATTTATTTTACGTTCATTAATTAATTCTTGGCTTTTAATTGAATTCCTATTATTGATTTCTATTGATTGCAATTAAATTGTGGCCAGATTTAGTTGTAAGTTAGGTTATAGTCGAAATCGAGGCCGAGAGGTAAGATTACCACAATTACACCACTGAATAATAGGCAAAAACGAATTTATGTGAGCGAGAGCCGGTAAAGGAGTTTTGAGGGAGTCTAAGTTCGAGAGAATTAGTGAGCTCTAGTTCAATGAATGCCAATGAATTGATTAGTGAGTGTTTAATGACTTTGTTGATTGATCATAGTGAACCGATTGCCCTAGGTTTTCATTATAAGAGTTTAATTCATAACTTTCCGTCATTTCCTTAGTTTTAGTATTTGTTTTCTTAGTTTAGTAGATTTTTACCGAACTTTCCACCAAGACCCCTTATACATTTTAGACTTTTTAGAACTAATAGGATTTAATAGCTTCCTTGAGGATTCGATCCCTACTTCCCTAGCTATATTAGTTAGTGTTGTTCGGTTATTTTTTAGAGGTGCGCGATAGCCTTGTTCATGGTTCGATCTAAAAACCACACAACATGTTGCAACCACCATGAACAACACCAAAACGACCGAAAACCACACCAAAAGCAGCGCTAAGAGGATCTAAAAACCACAAACCCATATCCGATCTTGACTATGGTGATTTGATCTAAAACCAAAAACCGAAAAACGAGGGTGTTAGAGTCGAATTCGAATTCGAATTCGATTATCGTGTTCACAGATTGTGGTGGTGGCTTTCGGAAATTGTTGGTGGTGTTTAAAGATTGTGGTGGTGGTTCAAAGGTATTATGGCGGTGGAGTGAGTTTTTGGGGTTGGAATAGCGATTAGGGTTTTGGGGTTCGAAAGGGGTGGTGGGGTTTTGGGGTTCGAAAGGGTTGGTTTGAGGGGATAGTGGTGGTGCAGGTGGTGATCGAAGACGAAGATGATGATGGTGGGTTTGAAGAAGACGAAGATATATGATGATGGAGAATTTGGAGGTGATGGTGGGATTGGTGGGTGAAGAGAGAGAAACAAAAGGGGTGGAGGTTTCATTGGGTGGCTGGAGAGGAGAGAGAAAGAGAAAGAGTACGTGGTGATGGTAGTGGTTTATTAGTATAGGATTATAAACTTAATTAATTAATGATTATGAGTGTTAGAGTTAAACTTAGATTATAATGTTTAAATTGGGGGTGTTTTTGGAATTTCAAAGGAAAAAACTTACCAAAATAGGAAAAAAAAAGCAAGTGTTGCAAGTAATTGGTAACATCCTGAAATAGAAAGTGTTGTACATATTCGTTAACGGAAGTAGTAATTATCATTACTAAAAATCGTATTCATCCAAAATCAACAATGGACAAGGGTAGGGTCTGTTTGCCTGATCTAAATAATGTGTAGCCGTCATTTTGTCAATAGGTTGTTTAGCTTGACTTGTTTAACCGGGTGGGTGAATTAGTTCTTAAGCTATTTGTTTGACTATAAAATTATCTTTAGAAGTGTTTGATATGCAATTTTTGACTATATGTGATTAATAATCACTAATATACTTTAATTTCATGTATTAAATAGAAATAATAATTTGTTCATAAAATTAAATTGATAATTTTTATTTTGTATATTACTTTTGACATGTTAAAAACAAATAGTTAAATTCATTTATACATTTTAATTACGGAGTAGTATAAATCAATAGTTAAATTAAGTGGTTGTCATAGTTTCCAATATCACTTATTGTAATTTATAATCAATCAATTAATTATTATTATAGTTTTTTTATTTTGACTAAATTCACCCAAATACAAAACAAACCAAAACCGGACGTCCAAACACCCCACTCACTAATAAAAGTTAAAAATTGAGAAACTTGTTTTTATTGAATGTTTAGAGAGCCAAAAGAGAGTGGATGAAAATCGATACCACAATCACCTAGAATAGAGAGACAAGCTCTAACCAATTATTCTATCTTTCACTCTAATCATGAAAACTTTTTAATAGTATATTCAATTAGTGGTGAGTCGTCTACTAGTGTTGGATTGCTAGTTAAAACCTACAACTAGGGGTGTGCTCATTCTGGTGCAAACTATAATTTGAATTGGATTGGATCGAACTAGATTGAGGGATTCTAATTAGATCGGGGGACTTTTTTTTATTTGTAAACAAAGGATTTACTCAAAAAAAAGTACTAACTTACCTAGGGCCAGCCGAGTAAGACATGTGTAGGGCTTTTTTGTTTGTTTTTGTGTTCGTGTTTTTTTGGTTCCCAGTCCATGAATGTTGGTGATTTTGGGTTTCCTACCAATATGGTCCAAGATCAAAAAATAAGTTTTAGTTATCCTAACAAAAATAACTTTTTTTCAAAATTTATGTTAAAGTTTAATGCATACAAAGTGCTTTTTAGTTTATATTATTTAATTATGTTTATCGTAAAATTATATCTACTATCGTGCTTAATTTATTTAAGATGCAAATAATAAGTTTTTGAGAAAAGAATTAATTTTCTGAAAAAGTTTATATATCTCTCAAATAAAGTTTAAATAAGTTTGGAGCGAACAATTCAAATCCGGTATGATCTAGAGCTATTTCTTTTTTGTGGCCCATTTTATATAATTAGAAAATTTCATTCCAAAAGTATGGTTCGTTTTGGTCTGATCTTGGTTCGGTTCACAACCCTACCTAAAACCAGTTGTGTTTGTGAAAAACATTGTCTAGTCCAATTAGGATTTGGGGAAGTTAGGATTAATCGAATAACGAGCACACTTTCCCCCCTTCAGGAAGCCGCTTTTCTTTCTTTTTCGCAAACAACACCTTCTAAACCCCCAAACTCAAACCCGTATGTAACAAAAAAAGTCGGAATACAATAGCGACCGCCTTAACGAAGCTGATACTGATCAACGAGCTTGAACACTATTACCGTAAAAAAATCTCAATATTAGCCTTCTTGAAGCTCACTGTAACGAGCTTAATTCCAAAGGTCCATTATTACTCTGGACTGATGACAACTAGAAAATATCTGTAAGCATTAGAAAAATTAGAATAAGTGACATAGTTTGCAATAGGGAAACGCGAACCTGAGAAGTTTGTTGACAATGATGTAAAGCTGGGAATGGGTGATGCTTTGATCGTGTGACATATATACTCGGGTAACCAAGCTGGAGGGTGGCGTGTACGCGGAGGTACAACAGATTCATCAACCTAATCAGGCTCACGATGAAGCGTAGTTGGACTCGGGGATTGCGTGGATTCAATACCACATGACCCCAGCAGGTCGTGGCGGAGATGAAGCGAGTTGTGCATCTTCTATAAAGGGAGGTATGTCATGGTGAGCTGTGGTAGATGGGTGTGTGAGGAAGTCTGAAATCAAGGTCCTCAAAATGAGGAGTATGGTGACTCATAGACACGCCATCCGAAGAAGAAGGCAGCAAAAGGGAAAGAGTCCTCAAGAAAATGAACATCCCGCGAGACAAACATGTCGTTAGTATCCAAATCAAGGACTCGCCATCCTTTCTTTCCTTCGTGGTAACCCATAAATCCCATGGTTGTCATAAAACTTCGTTAACGGAGTGTCAACGAATTCAGTACCGTTATCGGTACGAACAAATTTGGCGTCTTTCTCGAATTGAGTACGGATAGCAACAAAACTTAGTATACACTTAAGGACCTCTTCCTTAGTTATAATTAAGTATGCTCACACAGTGCGTGAGTAATCATCCACAATAGTAAGAAAATAATTAGCCCTAGTTGTATATGATCAACAAATTTCGTAGCTTTATTATTACTAGTAGGAAAAACATTGCGAGTTTGTTTAGCTTTAAAACATACATCAGAAGAGGCTAATAATTTTTTAACGACATCTTTATTATAAACTTTTGAAAGGTAAGCCAAATGTTGACATGAAGGATGGTCGAGTCAACAATGAAGTAACAAAGTAGTGTCGGCTTGACTTGTAATTGCGAGAAGTTGTTGCCGTCACCGGTCTAAAGCAATACACCCCATTCTTGAATACCCAGTCCAATCGGAGTCCACGAATTGCGGTCTTGAGTTACACACAAACGATCAGTGAATGTCACAAAACAAGTCATATCGCAAATAAGTTGGCCAATATAAATTAAATTGCATTTAATGTTAGGAGCATAAAGAGCATTCCACAACAATAATCCCAAGTCCAAGCGAACATCCCCTTGTTGGGTGGCCGTGGTTTGGACGCCATCGGGTAAAGTGACCGAAGAAGGAGATAAGGAAGTTGGATTGATTAAATAATCCAAACTCCAGGTCATATGATGCAACGAGCCACTATCAAGTAACCACGGCAGGTCGGTGCTCTTACCAATTAAAGTGTTGGATGGATTGTCGGTATCCAATAAACTGATGAGATGAGTGAATTGTTCCGAATTGAGGCCTGGAACTGTAGTAGATAGGGTAGTAGATGGAGTAGTTGGGGGCTGCGAGTCGGTAGACCGCGGGGCTTGGGCAGCATTAGCGATAGCATTGTGAGATTGGCCGCGTCCGGACAGAGCTCCTCCTCTCCTATGAGGGGCTTGATTACCACAACCACAGGGGGGCACGAGGTGGATACCTAATGCGTTGAAAACAACGTTCATAATCATGTCCTGTTTTGCCACAATAAGTACAACTTAGAAGACTCGGTTGAAAGGAGGAAACGACAGGGGTTGTGGCGGATTGTACCATGAAGCTCATGATCTCTGTTTTATCATCACAATGATGAACAATAGATTGGTGTCGTTCCTCTAGTGTTCCAAGCGCAAACACCTTGTGTAAAGTTGGAAAGGGTCCATGCTAAGTATTTGAGTTCGCAGCCCGCTGTACAGGTCATCATCAATACCCATAACAAAATCGTGCACCTATTCTTGAGCAGCCCTCTCATGAAGTTTGGGAGCAACATTACACGTATAACCGCAAGTGGCGTCCACGATGCATTTAAGTTCATCCTATAAAGCTTTAAAATTGGTTTATTAAGTGACAATGGTGAGACCTTTCTGGTGAAGAAGATGATATTGTGACTTGAGTTGGTTGATGCGTGGACCATTGGAAACAGAGTATCGTTCGGCAAGGTCCTTCCATTATGTTGCAGTGTTTGTATGAGACACAATACTAGGTTGAATGGAGGCCTCAACTGAGTTAAAAATCCACGAACAAATTAATGGATTGATTGGACTTCCAAGCATTGTATTTGGTACCCTTTTCGTCACTGGAGGAAGGAAAATCTCCATTAGCGAAACCGTATTTGTTGCGACCATCGAAATCATTCCGAGCAGCTTTGGTCCATACGTCATAATTATCACTAATAAGGAGGTATTTGGTGAGTGAATTGGTAGTACATCTGAAGGGTATAAATAATAGATGGACAACATATCATGACTCAATTGAATCTTTTTACCATTGCAATTGCCATTGCCAGTCGACATAGTGAAGAAGATATAGGATGCGTGGTTAGGAGAAAAAAAATTGGATCTCAAACCTTTGGTTGTGATGCTGTGATAAATTTGAGAGAATTGTTTGAATTGTATTGAAAGATTTCTCTAAAGATACAAGAATAGGGTTGAGCCCTTTATATAGTGCGGAAGCGAAACAAAAACCTAACCACAAATATCCTACGTAAACAAGAAGATAACATCAATTATCTACTAATATCTACTAATGACTAGGTTAAGCCTTATCTTAAGAGAGGTGAATTATCCCACCAAAACCGCAACTCCAATATTCTTTTCATTTCGTAATTTTACTTCATTTATATATTATTGTAGTATTATATGATTGATGGATGTGTTAATATATGTTAAATTCTGTCCAAATGATGCCTTTAAGAATGAGTAATTACATGGTTGATTTCTTTTCCAATTACTTTCTTTTCTTCAATGTTCAACTTTTAAAGCTAGAGATTCATTTCTATTTTGTTTGAATGAAGAATACATTCCTAAAATTTGAAAGAATGATAAAGACAAAGGTGCAGGTGGTACATCAATTATTCAATTTTCTATAATTTTTTATATGCTATATTAAGTTTTCAATATCCAATGTTCAGTTTTTCATGTGTAGTGTTCAGTTTTTCAAGTGCAATTTTCAGTTCTTAATGAGTAATGTTCATTATCAATTTTGAATATTGAAAGTTTCCAAACAAATAAGCAAATATTTATATTAAAGCTTTGTTCTCGTCAACTTATTTTTGCTTAACTGAACTTATTTTTTATTATCTGAACTTATTTTTGCTGAACTGAGCTTATTTTTACTTATTTGAACTTATTTTTGTTGAACTGAACTTAATTTTCTTGAACTGAACTTTTTTTTGCTGATCTGAACCTTTTTTCCTGAAATAAACTTATTTTTGCTAAAAATAAGTAAAAATAAGACGAGAAGAACAGGGCCTAAGTTCGAAAAGTGAAATTTTTGAGTAAAATTCTAAACATTTATCATATATTTTTGAATATCAAGATTGAAATTCTCAATATTGACAATTTTTAAAACAAGAAAACATATATTTACATTATACTAGAGAAGTAAATATTTTGAGAAAAATTTAGAACATTATTATTTACAAAAAGTGAAAACCAAGAGTCAAATTCTAAATATTAGGTAGCAATTTTGTATCATCTTAGGTATACTTGTTGATTCTTTATGAAAGTAATATTAATTATGACTAATAGATTTCCAAAGCTAAGGCTTCATAATTTTTTTCCCCTTTCCACCTCTCCAGAAGAAACTAATTAATGTTTCATCATCATCACGCTCAAGTTCATTAAAGAAGTTAGGTTCCTGTGCTTGCATCCTTTGCTTACCTAAAACAAACAATGTTCATAGGTTTGAGGTCAATGTTCAAATATTTGTTAATATTGTTCAGTTTTAAAATTTTAATGTTTTAAATCTAAAAACTACCCAATTTAACTACATTTGAACATTGTTAACAAATTTCTGAACATTTAGAATTCTATATTGAATGTTCAAATTCTAATGTGTAAGCTACTTTTTACTGAAAGCTAAGAATTGACGACAGATGCCACAAAGCACCAATTTGAACTAGAATTCTGAACATAGACTATACAAAATGAATATCAATAGTAAAATTCTCATCATTAACCAAACAAAATTGAATATCAATAATAAAAATTTGAATGTTGTCCATAAGCTTCATTTACTACTATTTGATTTGTCTTACCTGCAAAACATATAAGTAATATGCCTAGTTAGAAATCTGAGTACTAAGTGCAAAAATCTGAATGATCAAAATTTTATCATTAAAGTTAAGAATTTGTAATAATATGATTTACTTGCAACATGTGAAAATTATAACAAAAAGTGTGAATATCCAATTGCAACTTTTGAACAGTAAGTGCAAAATTCATGAATATTTCGAGGTCAATGTTCAAATTTTTTTTATTATTATTTACTTATTATGTTAAAGGCTTAGAATCTAAAAATCATCAAATTTAACTTATTTGAACATTATTTGCAAATTTCTCAACACTCAAAATTTCATATTGAATGTTAAGATTATAAGATATCATTGAATTCAAATAAATGTGAACATCAGATGCATATTTTTAAACATTGACAAATTTATATTCAATATTGAGAATAAATATGTCATCATATATATCAATTTAATATTTAGTCTTTTTCCTAGAAAAAGAATAATTTAACATTAAATCTAATATTTATAATCAAAAACATTCCATTTTCGGTAATCTTCATTCGGAATTTATTGTACTTCAACTTGATTTATGATATATTGTTAATAATCAACCGCTATTCAGTTATTCCGATTTGTATATCAATGAAATTATGATGAATAATGGTGTTGAAGTGTGTTGATTAAAGCTAAGTGAAAGAGGAGAGAGAAAAAAGGCAAACAAAAAAGAGAGAGAAAAAAATAGCAGAGAAAGAATAAAGAGAAGCAGTTATATACAAATTAGAACTATACACCGGGTGTACTTATTGCTAATTGGATACATAGATCCGATCTATTAGCTCGTTATGGTCCAATTTTGGGATGGTACACATACCTACATACAACTCTACAAGGCTGCATCTAGGGCTGTACAGAGAATGGTCTGGACCGCACCAAACTGCGGACCAAACCGTATTTCTGCGGTCTGGTCTGGTCTGCGGTCCAAAATTTATGGTCTGGTTTTTTTTTAAGCTAGACCTTAATTTTTGCGGTCTGGTCTGGTTTTTTTTTTATTTTTTTTAGACTAGACCAGGCCATAAACCATAAACCGCATAAACATTAAGAAATATGCAACCTTTTAAATTTGTAACTCTGTATGGTTTTCCATTTTATGATTGATTGATGAATGTTATATTGTCATTTTCTGTTGTGGACTTGCACTTGGTTGTATAGGTAAACTTATCATTTGTTGTGTATTAGCATTTCGCTCTTGTAAAGTTATGCTTCATAAATTCTTTCAAGAATTGCGGTTTAAGCGCAAACCGCACAAGATCAGACTAGTCAACAATTTTTTAAACGGTCTGGTCTAAAATATGGTCTGGTCTGGACCTCAGACCAGACAGTGTACACCCCTAGCTGCAACTAGGGCTGTTCAACTTAATTTGATTCGAGCTCAGATAATTTTTATAACCTTTTGGTTTCAGATATTTCGAATCGGATATCCGAGACTTATCGGATCATATACGGGGCACGCTATTTTCATTGACAGATATCCGAAATATCCGAAACACTTGAAAATTTAGGCTTCTCGGATTGGGTCCGTCGTATCACGGGTCAGCTCACACATTTTTTCGGATCGAATCAGATTATTTCACTGAAATTAGTAGTTCTGTATTATTTTCAAAATAACTTTTTAAGTTATAAATATATCTTCAGATCATCGGATATCCGATTATCTGATCCGACACTTTGTAAATATTTTGGATCGGATACAGATTGCATTTTAGCCGATCCTAAAAACTATTCATCCAGTTGTCTAATTATAATTGAGAAAAAAACATTGTATAGTTCAATTAGGATTTGGGAGTTGGAGAGTAATAATCAAATTAACGAGGGGTGTCCAGGAGAAAACTGTGATTTGCGTTTGAGCAAATCACAATGGCATAATTGTAAATAAAAAGCTATTTTTGGTGAGGGGTGTCAGTTAAAAAGTTCACTCTGCACAAACCATCTACTAACGTCCAAATACGTTAACTAACAAAGTTTATTGTTTTTTACTATTTTACCCCTGTGATTTGTCAAATAACCAAATCACAGTGATTCCTTGGTATTTCCTCCAAATTAACGAACACACTTCCCCCCTTGAGCAAAGCCAGTTTCTCATTATAAATTGATTCCAATCTTTCACTTCTCTCACTTCCCCCTTCACCAAGCCACTTTCTCTTTTCCTTCTTCGCAAACAACACCTTCAAAACCCCCAAACTCAAGCTCAATCAAATCAAATCAAATTAAAAAAAAAAAAAAACCCTAAAAAAACGTCGAACAATAATGGCGACGGCTTTAACGGAGAGAAGCTCAAGCGCCGCCACTCTAGGCGATGGATTACGTCAGTATTACTTGAAACGTATCAACGAACTTGAACACCATCATCGTCAGAAAACTCTCGATCTCAGTCGTCTTGAAGCTCACCGTAACGAGCTCAATTCCCAAGGTTCATTATTACCCTAACCCTAATTTAATCGCACTTTCCTATTTTATTCGATTACATTGTTGTTTGTTTGTTTGTTGTTATTGTAGTTGTAATATATTTCATTGAAATCATTTTTTAATTTACTAATTTGAATTAACCTACTACCTCTGTAACGTATTAATTGCAACGATTTGATAAATTAATACATGTTACGGAGGTAGTGTATTATGTGTTTGAATTTGTTTTGAATTTTGATCGCATTTGGTTTTTGTATCAATTGGAGTTTGTTTGGGAAGCAATAAGCTTTGTTTTGCCGTTCATGCTTAGTTTGTGTTTCAATTCGGAATATATATTTATTCACTTTAGTTGATTATAATCAATTGCTTAGGTTTTTGAATATATAGATGGATATAATTGTGTTTTTGTGGTTGAACTATGATCCTTATGAAGGTGATTCGTTGTCGAACTGATAGTTGTTGCAATCAATTTGTGAATACATTGTCTTTCGCCATTAATTTAAGGATTTGTTGTTGTTGTTCTTGTCGTCTCAATTAGTTTGGTTTAGATGTCAGAGAGTTTTTGTTGCGTATTGTGAGCATGTTTAGCATATTTATCGGTCAATCGATTTTGAAGAAAGAAACTTCGGCGATGATTGTGATTTGGCACTATATGAGTAGTACAAGCTATGTGCTTTGCGATTGTGGCCCTTAGGATGTAAATCAACGAATTGAAAATATACATTATGTTTAATCATTATAATCTAAATGTATTGGAAATTTGGAAGCATGTTTTTATTTTATTTTATAATATTTAATGTTTTCTTAGTAAAATATGGGGTGCTCTAGAAATTTTAGTGGCGAAGAGCTTATAGTATCATTACAATTTCCGCCTTCTGGCTTTAAGATTTTAGAGCTAATGTAATAAAGTCGAATAGTGAACCATGTTTTTAAGTGATAATTTGAGTACTGAAAATTGAAATCACTTTCCTGGTTTTTCATATATCTAGTTTATTTTTTAAATGAATAGAAAATGAAAGTAATTATATCTATATGTCAATTTAATTGTGTAATCATCCCTAATGAATATAATTGGTATAGCCAGTAGTCCTGTAAAATAACCGTGTACTATAGCAGAATTGACACAATTTGCAGCTGGACAAGGTCAAAAACTATTATAGAAGAACATCTATGCACAGAGCGATCTTGTATAGTTTCGTGATTAAGCAAGGTTTTAGTGCAGCTGACTTTTTGATGTTAAATGTAAATTATTTCTTCATTATGTCTCGTTGAACATGATTGTGGCGCTGTAACAGTTTCATTGGAGAAATATATATAGACATATAGTTTAAATATGACACACACAATATGTCTGTTTTTCACCATTCTACCATGCTGTGCTTTGTTGTTCAGTTGCTAGTGAAATATTTCTTGGGTGTGGTATTTTAAGTTTGTTAATAATATATGCTTTGTATCTGTCGTTGTTGAATTGATCTTGGGTCTTTTTCAACTGTGATGCATAAGAGAAACTTCCTCCATTTCACTTTGTTGGTTAAGCTTTGACCAATTTTCTCTCACAAAAAGATCCCAAATGTAACCAACAAATCAAAACAGAGGGAGTAGAATGCTTGATAACTTTAGCCGATTCTGCTGCATTGAGTAGTTGGACTTATACTTGCTTTGGTAAATTTCAGTAAGGATGCTGAAAGAGGAACTAATGCTGCTTCAAGAACCAGGATCTTATGTTGGTGAGGTTGTCAAAGTCATGGGGAAGTCAAAGGTCTTGGTCAAGGTACGTTTTTATATTTTGTAATGGATATGTTATTTGGAGCATCAAAATTATTTGTAACTTTTACCTGATGCAATTATTAGGTTATGTATCGTCTAGACATTCCTTTGGTAATTAAGTTCTAGGATTTTTCTTGTTAAGGAGAAAAAGTTTCTGATGATTTTTGACCTTTTAATAGGTCCATCCAGAAGGAAAATATGTTGTTGATGTTGATAAGAGCATTGACATAACAAAACTCACACCTTCCAGCAGAGTTGCTCTTCGCAATGACAGCTATGTCCTCCATTTGGTGTTGCCAAGTAAAGTCGATCCTTTGGTGAACCTTATGAAAGTTGAGAAAGTTCCTGACTCTACTTATGACATGATTGGAGGTTTGGACCAGCAAATCAAGGAGATAAAGGAGGTGAGTTGATAGCCTGGTACCCTTCCTGTTCTCGATAATTGCAGCTGGACTGGTTGCTTTTGTCAAGCAAAAGACTGATTCTAAAATTTTTGTTTTTGGGAATTTTCAGGTGATCGAGCTCCCAATCAAACATCCTGAATTGTTTGAGAGTCTTGGTATTGCTCAACCAAAGGTGAAGTTGCTGATATCTGATTTTGGATTTTTTTTTATAAAGAAAAATAAAGATATTTCTGTCTTCTGATTAAATTTTGTAGCTTTTAACTTGTGAGGGACTTTGAGAACAATTTTGTTTTCCCGTGTTATGGTGTCGAGGCATACTGGATCTCTTATTATTTCATTGGGAATTGACCCATCTTTATTTTTACAGGGAGTTTTGCTATATGGTCCACCTGGTACTGGTAAAACGCTGCTTGCTAGGGCAGTGGCACATCACACTGATTGTACATTCATAAGAGTATCTGGGTCGGAATTGGTACAAAAGTATATCGGAGAGGGTTCTCGAATGGTTAGAGAACTCTTTGTCATGGCCAGGTTTGTTCCAAATTTCTGGTTTATGTGATCTAGTATGTCAGTCCATTAGCTTGACATTATACTAATTTTCATTTTCAATTTGTGCTGATTTTGTCCATAATGGTTGATGCTGGTATGCAGAGAACATGCCCCATCCATAATATTCATGGATGAAATTGACAGCATTGGTTCAGCTAGGATGGAATCTGGTTCTGGAAATGGAGATAGTGAAGTTCAAAGAACTATGTTGGAGCTTCTTAATCAATTGGATGGATTTGAGGCATCGAAAAAGATCAAAGTACTTGTCTTTCTATATTATTTTCCTTAAAACTTCTTGCTAATTTTTTGGAATTCTTCGACCTTATAACTCATTGTGCTTGATCGACCTATTTGTCTCAGGTTTTGATGGCTACAAATCGTATTG
The DNA here is from genome assembly GCA_016808085.1 of Suaeda aralocaspica. Taxonomy (NCBI): domain Eukaryota; kingdom Viridiplantae; phylum Streptophyta; class Magnoliopsida; order Caryophyllales; family Amaranthaceae; genus Suaeda; species Suaeda aralocaspica. The sequence continues at coordinate 46,182 of PYUH01000435.1, read as the reverse complement.
ATATATTGGATCCTGCTCTTCTTAGACCTGGAAGGATTGATAGGAAGATTGAGTTCCCCAATCCCAATGAAGATGTAAGTTAACTTATTTGTATTATTTTATATTGTCACCATTGTCAGCTATACATTTTTTTGTTTATTGTCTCAAATTCAGATTCTTACCCTGTATGTCCCTGCTCGAAGTTCCTATCGTTTTTAAGCTTGATTCTCCATTTTATATCCATTTGCAGTGCTGTGGCCATTGTCATATATTGGAACGGGCTCAGTAGTAAATATGATTGTGTGTTTTTTAGTCAAAATTTGGGGGTAATTTTTTGCTTGACTGTGGATTATTATTTTCTCTTTGGTGAAAACTTAAAAGCAACTAATAGTTTTTGGGAAATGCTAGAAGTTATTTGGTCAACTTAGTCCTGGATTACAGAAATTTTTAGAATGCCAAAATTCAATTGTTCAACTGCAATGCTTCTACATCAATTTAAAGATTAATGTATTTCTTTCCAGTCTCGCTGTGACATCTTGAAGATCCACTCAAGAAAAATGAATTTGATGCGTGGAATCGATTTAAAGAAGATTGCCGAAAAGATGAATGGGGCTTCTGGTGCAGAGCTTAAGGTTTGCATACTTTTCTGTCTTTAGCTATTGTTTGCTTTTTTTTTTGGACTATAAATTGCTGGGTTAAGTTTTCTGGACTAATAAAGTGTATTCCCAGGTTTATGATTCCTTGCAACACAAACTGTCCTATGTGTGTTTTCCTGTACCATTATATGAATATAACTACTATTTGCATTTTTTTTTTTTTTTTGCAAATAACTACTATTTGCATTTTATTTCTCATTAAATTGCATGCCGAAAATGCTGATTATTCGATCCTTGATTTTATGCAAAAATTTGCATCATCTTTTGTTTGTTATTGTGAACTTGAATGGAAGTAATACTCAGAAAGGTGGGGTAAGGGAGAAGAGTAGGAAGATTTTATGAAACATACACCATTGATTCTTTGTTGTTAGGATGGGTGTTGGTGAATCCTGCAAGGCAGGGAAATTTTAGAATTTTGGGTCATGCAATTTATATAAAGGCTCAAGGCGCATGGATTTCTTTGTGCTTAGAGTGTGCCTAAGTGCGTGTTACTGCTCCTTATTGAAGTGAGGCACACTTGAAAAGACAATAGAAATAGAAAATTAGTCCAAAAAAAGCTGTAGTACGCCCCTCATTGAAGTTGGCTCATACCCAGGTGAGCCTTTTCTAAGATTGGGGTCATGCTTGTGCATTTTTCTTTTTTTTTGACATCCTTCTCAGTCAAGGTGAGACAGTGAACCAGGTTTGCAAGTCTCTTACAATGGAAATGCTCCCTTCTGTCTTGAAGAATTCTTGTGTTCTAATAAAATTTGATTTGCTGTCTTGATTATAAAAGTTCAATGATGAAAAGTGGAATGTTACATTTTGCCTGTTCAATTTTGCAATTGTGTAAAAGTGATTGATTTGCAAGTGTTTTACAAGGAAAATTCTCCAGAAGTTCCATGTCGTAAGAGGAATGCTTGCTCTGTGACTAACATTTTATTAATAATGCTATTCTCGTTTGTGCAGGGTGTATGTACCGAAGCTGGCATGTTTGCTTTAAGGGAGAGAAGGATACACGTGACCCAGGAAGATTTTGAGATGGCAGTGGCAAAGGTGATGAAGAAGGATACCGAGAAGAATATGTCCTTGAGAAAATTGTGGAAGTAGAAACTTCACCATGTCATTTGTCCCTGTAATATTTTCTGATGATATTATTTTTTCATCTCCAACTGAAAAATTAATTGTATTTCTAGTCAATTGGCTAGTTGAAAAGATGAATTTATGCCTTGATATTTTCCTCTTAGTTTTCTTTGGCACATGTGAGCTTTGCTTGCTTGATGGTGTATGCTGTATTACCAGTTATTTGAATGGTTATAGTTTGATTAATTAATTGCATGTTGTGTAACAATTAAGTTATGCTATTGTATAATCTCATCTACTCCAATCCGTTCGTTCATTGCAACGTGTACTCCAGTCTGTCCATTCATTGCATAAGGAGTCCACAAATACTCAAATATAACCACATTACCCATTATTAGTCACTTACCATTAACAGTTTAACACAACAATATGAGTTTATTATCACTTTGCAAACTAAAGAAATTCAATTATGATCTCAAGCAAACTTCCCATCAATGGTACTTTAACTCTCATCATGTTGTTAGCATATTCCATAAAATTAAGAGACTTCTTTCAAATTTTTTAAGAAGAAAGATCTTGGAGATGCCCCTTTTGTGTTAGAAATACAGAATATGCAAGCTCGCTTTCAAGGCAATCTTGTTCTATCACAAAAAGGGTTATGTCAAAAGTTTCAAAGTATATGTCATGCAGAATTATAAACTTGTTGATGCCTCCATGGCTAAAGGAGATAAATATAGTCTCATTTAATGTACAAAGAACGATATTGGAAATAAATAAATGCAAAGAACCCCTTGTAAAATGTAAAGAACCCCTTGTAAAATGTAAAGAACCCATTGTAAGGAGCCTAATGTATGCTTAGGATTGCACACATTCAAAAGTAGAATTCTTAGCTTGTTATAATGCATTTGACCTTGCACTATGACTGAAGAATTTTGTCAGAAGTGTGTGCATATTATATTGCATGTTTTTAAAGACTATTCTGATTTTTTGTGTGACATATAGCGTTTTGTTAGAGCTATAAAAAAAAAGAATTGAGAGTAAACAATTGGCTTTAAAGTACATTAACACTACTCTATTATTGTGGGTCTGCTTACTAAAGGTTTATGACCTAAAGTATTTCATGAGCAAAAACTGCTCATCTGGGTGTCATGCCACCTAAAGAAATTTAGTTTCAGTGATAGTTTTGCATTTGGATGCTTATATGACATAAGAATATATATTTGGATATTTTGTTTTTAAGGATATTTTCTGCAGAAACAAATTAAATATTCAGTTTAGTTTACTCTGTTATTTGGCCATATTATTGATTTCAATAAAGTATATCTGGACTAGTTGGAAATCAACATTATTATATCACATTTGAATGCGATTTCCATGCTAAATACCTATGTTTGAATCATGTCGTTAGTTATGCTGATATTAAGTCCATTGAAGGTTTAGCTATGATGAAAGTAACACATATCGCTTTGTTTCTATGTTGATACAATTAATAGACCGAATTAATTAAAGACGATTTGAATTTGAGCATTTTAAACTCACAAAGTAATAAAGTAAAATTGTTAGAAATAATATCGGAAAATATATGTGTAATATATTTTCCCTAGATATAATTAGGAGAATAATATAATTTAGGTTTATTTATGTTAAGATATTTATTAGTTTATGGTAGCATATATCTTTTAGGTTATAGTAGTATATTTTTTAGGAAGATTGTTTCTTATCTTATGTTACCTAGGTTTTGTATAAATACTCAACCTATTGATGAATAATAATCAAGCCATTATTAAGTCATATCAAATTGGTCAGGGTATCAAGAGCAGGTTAGATCTTGGGGTCGTTCACAAAAATTTCTTCCCCTGCCGGTGGGTTATAAAAAAAAAAAAAAATTAAACCCACCGATGGGATGAGCCATTAGTATAGATTACATATTTTTATTTTTTTATTTAAAAAAAAAAAACTTCATATCTTTGAGGAAGTTTAGGAGTATTTTTTAAGGAATTTGGGAATTATGTTGAAGACTTGATGATTATACATGGCTTTTGTCATGGTTGGAATTATAGATACGATTGTTTGGTCCTAATTATCACTAGTGGAAAACACCCTATTTGTTGCGGTCAAATACCCCCTTTTTGCTGCGCTTTTTGGCCGCAGCAAATGTAGGAGCAACAAATAAGTAGAAGCTATTTGCTGCGGTTTTGGGCGCAGCAAAAGGGTAAGTATTTGCTGCGGTTAGGTTAAAAAACGCAGCAAATACTCCAATTTCCCACCAAATTTTAACTAGTATTGGCTGCGTTTGTTATGCTTGACCGCAGCAAATAGTTGGTTTCCCACCAAAATTATAGCTATTTGCTGCTTCTGTCTTCTTTAATAACCGCAGCAAATTGTTGGTTTTCCCGGTTTTTTTTTATTTGATATTATTAATTAAACATAATTATTAATAATCAATTAATGTAACCTATCACATATATTGTTTAATAATTACTAGCTTATATAATGATAACAATAACAATAAATCAAAATATACTTTGAAATTATATATAATAATATCGATCGACAATATTAGTAACACAATATCTCGTCAAAAGATCTAGAACAATTATTAAACTAATAATATAATTACAACTTAAAATTACAATATAATGTATCGAACGTATCCTCAACTTACAAACAATATAATGTAATGAAACTAGCTACCTTCTCTCGAACTTGTGCAATTTCTTCAACAGTGAACGGGCCTCGCTGAGCTAATGAGCCGACAACCTTCAATAAGTAAATTCAAAATTTACAGGCCGGTATATTAGTATTGAATTACGAATATAGTACGAATTGAAAAGAAAATTAAAAACCACAAACACAACACAATAGCACAACAGCAGAATTGAACTACGTAGCAGCAAGCACAACAGCATATATACCACATGCAGCAGCAAGCACAACAGCACAACAGCAAGCAACCCGACAAACTCGATTATTATCTTTCAATTAACCAATTATTATTGCTCCATTATCCTTAGCTTCATTCCTTCAATATATACCCACATACAATACCACATTCCTCTATCCACTATTAACATGTTATAAGTTCCACAAAAATCTCAATACTTACTTTCTCACTACAACTACTTACCTTAACTAATCTAAAAACACCCAAAAATTAGATGATAATAACCCAAAAGAAAGCAGCAAATGCCATAGGAGGAAAAACAGCAAGAGCATGCGAAAGCTGCCTAAAGAGGCGTGCTATATGGTTTTGTGCAACTGATGATGCCTTCCTTTGCCACGCTTGCGACATGTCAGTCCATTCGGCCAATGGCCTAGCAAGCCAGCACCATCGTTTGTGCCTTGACACCTCATTAAAACCAACACAACACCAACACCAAGTCCACAACAACAGAACTACAGCGAGCAGAACAGCAAGCAAGCTAAGCAACCAGATTGAATGCAGATCCTAGCCACACAAACAGCAAGCACAACAGCAGAACAACAAGCACAACAGCAGAAATACAGCACAACTGCAGAACTACAGCAGCAAGCACAACAGCAGAACACATGCATGCAGCAGCTTGCACAACAACACAACAGCAAGCAACCACAAGTCCACAACAACAGAACTACAGCAGAACAGCAAGCAAGCATCCAGATTGAATGCTGAACTAGAACAACACAAACAGCAAGCACAACAGCAGAACAACAAGCACAACAACAGAAATACAGTACAACAGCAGAAATACAGCACAACAACAGAAATACAGCACAACAGCAGAAATACAGCAGCAAGCACAACAGCAGAACACAGCAGCAAGCTAAGCACAACAGCACAACAGCAAGCAACCCCAACAGCAGAACCACAGCAGACTAGCAAGCAAGTGATCTTGATGAAGGCCTGAGCAGTTCGGGTTCAAGTTGAAACGGAAACAGAATTAGCAGCAGAAACAGAAACAACAAGCAAAAACAGGTTCGGGGTGGGACAAACGTAGAAAAATCATGCCCGAATCGGCCTACACTTGCCCGAATCGGCCGAGACTTGCCCGAATCGGTTGAGACTTGCCCAAATCGGCCGAGTCTTGCCCGAATCGGCCTCGACTTGATCGACTCGGCAGAGACTTGCCCGAATCGGCCGAGACTTGCCCAAATCGGCCAACACTTGCCTGAATTGGCAGAGACTTGCCCAAATCGGCCTCGAGTTGACCGAATCGGCCTAGACTTGCCCGAATCGACAGAGATTTGCCCGAATCGGCCGAGACTTGGCTGAATCGGCCTACACTTGCCCGAATCGGCCTCGACTT